>CM046445.1:33856324-33888824 GCA_025506515.1 Flaveria trinervia
TTTTTAAAATTATCCAAAAACTTAAATTCTTTTTGTTATTTTTTAAAGTGTTAAATGTTTTTTTTGTTGGAACTTGTTAGTATATATTAGGACTTTTTATTTATGAGTATTAAATATAACTTCTCCTATTGTAATAAAGTCTTTAGGGTACCTTAAACCCGATTTATTTATTAAACAAGTTACACTCAATTGATAAGCTAATTAGTATCACAACGTTTCAGAAATCGCCGCCTCTAGTAAAACGCATGAAGATTCAAAATATCAACATCTTACAAAATATCTCACGTAAAAACCTGCAAATTATTATCCATACCTCAAGTGTTAAATTTTTATTGCTTCTTTCAACTTTTTTATGTATAAATGTTTAGATCACATTTTATACATTCATTTTTTTAACATGTTTCACTAGAACATATGCTATAAAAAGTGGTGAAAGGATGAAATTATTTATTTGTAATGTATATTTACTTTTAATCTAAAATTACATGTGTTTACGTTAACAAGTTGTGTACTTTCTTTGAACGACTTTTACATCAACTATATTATAGATTACTTTTTGAATACATTGACTGGATTTATAACCTTAACTCTAAACCATGTAAGTGCTCTTTTCCCTGACAACTTGATAGGGAATTTTATAGAATGAAAAATAAAATTAGGCAATATATATATATATATATATATATATATATAATATATATATATATATATATATATAAAGAATTACATACTATGATAAAAAAAAGTAAACTACTCTTTTTGTTGATTTGGACAACATTTTTTATATGACATGTATAAAGCAAGGTAAAAAGAAAATGATAAAAGTGGGAAAAGTAGAAAAAGAAAAGAGAGAAAACGACATGGAATGATATATGTCTACTAATTAACTATTCTTTTTTCTCACTTTTGCCCATGCAAGCCAAAATCTTATGAATTTTGACCCCACAAGGAATGACAATGATATCTAAAGCCAATATCTAAAAGCAAAAAGGCAAAAATCGATCACAGCCCAAGTTATGCTTACATTGATGGATGCCCGTAACCTCTTTTGACTATTTGATAATTTAGTATCTATTAGGAGAATTATAGATGATTCTATTTTTTTTCCTATAAAACACTGATAGATGGTTTAGTTTAAATCAAGCATATATGGTACCATGTATCAATATCGTATCTAACTTCTTTGTTTACTTATATAATCCTGGTAAAATTATCAAACTCTTATTTATATTTACATTTTTTTTATGTTCTTGTAACATTCTAATTTTTTATCTATTCTAATAGGTGTACTTATATTTTAAAGTAATATATCAGAATTCTCATATAGATTGTGTGGTATGATTTCATTTAAATTATGTGAATCATATAACCAACCTATTATATCTTAGAAGAGAGTTGTATGAATTTGGTGTCGGTTACCTAATCTGTGGGAACTAGAAGGACGTAAGTCTTGCTGTTCAGAAAAATAAGGACTTAAGTTGTCAATTAAAAAAAAATCTTATATCCATGAATTAGGGAATCAACTCCCTAGCATGTTTGAAACAATAAAGTACAGATCAATGTGACAAGAAGGAGAATCTAAGTTTCTAGTAGAATTTGAAGGCAAACGCTACTGAATTAAACTAAAAATAAAATTTACTCTTCCCAAGTGATTAAAACCTAGAGGCAATCAATTATGAAAAGATCTTACAGGCTATTTCTTGTTTTAGGAATTCTAAAGGGTGTTTTTTAATAAACTCTTTCTAGTCTTTTTTGTTTGCAACGCACAAACTAGACGTACATGATGAGGTCTGTAGTGTGTTTGTTATTTAAAAAACTTTTTACTAAAAAAAGGTTTGCGGAAGGTCTACATATTGCAGACTTCACACAATCACTTATAAAATTTTCTAAAGTCCGCAAATTATTAAACACAATCACCCACCACCACCAATGTCCACCGTCCACCTCCACCACTACCACCGTCCGCCACCACCACCACCATCGTCCACCACCACCCACCATCTACCATCACCACCACCATCCAGCACCGCCGTATATTACTACCAGTTGATTTTAGCAGTCTGCAGACGTTAAAAAATATACATTGTTCTTGTTGCAAACTGCATAGGTTTGATCCATCTCTTTTCTTGCAAATATATGCAGATGTGGTTCGTAAACTATAGACATTTTGCTGCAGAAAAAACAAACAACACCTAAGTGTGCTTGTGAACCCTATACTTAACTTCTATACATTTTAATATTTAAAGGTTAAGGAAATGCTTAAATAAAAAGGCTTCTAAAGCTAAAAAGATAAAAAAATATAATATCAACCATCTATATCATTAAATAATGATTGAGATCAGTTTGTAATAAAAAAAATTGTTAGAGGGTTTTTTTTTGAAATAGTGACTTCTATTATTTTTTTCAAGTTCCCCCTCTTTTTAAACATTTGTAACTTTTATGTACTGCATTGTCACAAAATCGGATGTTTTTTACTTTTAGAAACGAGTACATTATTATTATATAAAAAGACACTAATATTTTTAAGTTTTTAAGTTCGTATCTTGTCATTGTGTCTTTTACTGTAGTTCATTGTGTCTTTTTGTTATTTATTATGTTTTTCTAAATAATATTTTGTTTTTCTAAAATGATGAATTTTAGAAAATTATAATGGTGAAATAACATTGTTGTGTATCTTTAATATGTAAAACACTAAAAATTAATTAGTCTAATACATTAAAAACAATGACAAAATAACACAATGACTTATTGTGGCTTTATCGTCATAGTCTAATATTGAACACTACAAGTTTTAAAAAAATACATTAATGAAATAACATTATTGTATACTTCTAATTGTAAATCACAATGATAGATGATAAGTTTATAACATTTATAAAAAATGTGACAACTCATCCAAAACTCACACGATTTCGATTTCTGTGTGCCAATGCAGTAGACCAGTGATGGAAACCAGTGATGGAACACTCTCACCATGTAACGCAATTTTCGGGACGAAAATTCTTTCAACATGGGGATAATGTGACATCCGTAAATTTCCGTTACCAAACTCCGTTAGTTCCGTTAAGTCTTGTATACACGTGTCGTGAGCACACACTAGTTGTCGTTGAACGTTGGTGACCTAATAATAATGAATATATTAATTTGATGTGAATCTAAGTGATTATGTGAGTATTGGGTTATGTTTATGTGTTTACACATTTATAAACGATTAATTAAAGAATTTATCGCGTAACGCGGAAACGTGTCTATTTATTCGTATGTCTTGTGTTTTTATAAAGATAAGATATATAATGAACTTTATAAGTTTATATCTTTATATTATGAAGTTAAAAACACTTTACAAAGAGTTTAAAGCTTAGTTTTTATAAAATACCAAAACACAAGGGTTTAAAGGGTAAATATGTAAATTAAATTAATTAAAACAAACCATAGCCTCCTAAACACCACCCATCGGCCGCGACTTCACCTTCATCCCTCTCCCCACTTCGAATTCAGCCAAGAACAAGCAATTTCGTGTGGTTTTGATTCGATTACAAGTTATACAACACTTAGGAAGCATCGATTTCAAGCAATTACAAGTTTAAAGGTTAGTTTTTGCGAGTTTTTGTGAAGGGTTCATTATGGCCGAACCCTAATTCATAAATTGGTCCTTGTTGGGTCGAATTGGTTATTGTTTGATGATGTTAACATGTTAGTTAGATTGTATACATGTTAGTTAACGTCGATTATGAAAGAATCCTATGTTTTTAGTGGATTGATCATGAAATTGATTTTGAAGCAAACCCTAATTCGTGATTATTGTGATTATGCATGATGGATGATTGTTTGATGAATGTTTGATGATTATTGGGTTGTATGAATGTTAGAATACGTTGATTATGCAAGAAAGTTGGGATTTTGATGCATTGTTCATAGGTTACTAAGAATAGTAACTTTATTTTGCATGTAGTAGTGATCTAGTGATGGATTGATATTATGGATGGGTTCATGATGATAATTAGATGTTAGATTGATGTTATGAATGCTAGAAATCTTTAATTTGATGATGTTGATCATAGCTTGCCAAAAGTAGAAACTTTTGTTTATGAAGATTGTTAGATTGAGATGTTTAAGTGTTGTTGATCATGTCTAGATGTTAGTATGAGCTTGATTGGTATATTATTGATGAATTCATGTATGCTTTGGATGTTTGATAGATTTTGGGATATTCTTCCCAAAGGGAAACTTTATTTGTGTAAACGTTGAAGTATGATGTTATGATCATGTTTGGAATGATAGGAACTTGCTATTATGTTCAAGGATGGATTCTAGTGTGATAGAACGTGTTAAATTAGTTGTATGGCATGTTTGGATAATCATGGGTGATAATTGGAATTGGTAATCATGTATTTTGGGTGTTGTGTAGTAGTAGGACATCATGCTTGGGTCTGGTAATTGATTGTTGTGATGTTGTGAATGCAATGCATATGCTTAAAGAATTTGGTTATGATCATTATACACGCGTGCGGATCTGAGGCCCCTACTTAGTAGGATTGGCAGGGTTTAGGATGTGAAGTCGTGAGTGGCTTCACATGGCATGTGATGAATGGTTGAACCTTGTGTGACATGTTTTGTTGTATTGTAGCTAGTGGATACGTTAATGTTCTAGATTCGCATGACTTGTATAGTACTTGATTGTATGATGATCTAAGTGATACACCTGGTTGATATAGCATATGTATGATACTATTTGAATGTTAATCATGTATGTTGTATGTGCTCATTGGCTTTATTTGGATTATAACTCATAATGTCACCAACGGGTCAACTAGGTCAAACGTGTCTATTTGTCTGGAAGCTTGAGTCTTTGATTTTGGTATGATTAGGGTTTCACATGTCTTTTATTTACACGTACTTATGTACTCACATGATCTAGGTAACCTGTGAAGGTTGGCTATCCTCTCGTTTCTCAAATAAACCCTAAGTACCTTTGCATACATCAGGTGAGTTCATGCCCCACTCTTTACTTAATCTCTTTTGGGGGAGATAGCATACTGGTATTTATACAACGCTTTCATTATTTAAGTTGTGTAAAATGTTAATATAGTGTTGTTTATCATGAGAAAGTCCTCACACTTTTGAATTGTTATATTTAATAGCGGGGAAACTTGGGTAGTACTACTGGGTCTGACGAGCCCCACCTGTGTGACTCGAGGTCAACCGGGTGCAATTTGTCCTATTGAACATTGTCACGACATGGTAAGTCGTGACAGGAGGCAACAACTATCACAGTCAGCTTCAATTGCAAAATCACTATGTATTAATATTTACTGATAATAGACTAGCTATCTATTACCATACACTGCTTATATTTTCGCAACTGTTTACATGTTTATTGAACTCAAACTCTTGAACTCACCAACCTATGTGTTGACATTTTAGTATGCTTTTCTCAGGTCCTTAGCTTGCTTGCCATAGGAGCACTGCACGGTTCATTGCATTTTAAGACACGATGCTTCAAGACAATTTGACATTTTAACAATTATAGTTTACTCTTTGGTTTGGCACTTGTTTTGCCATCAGTATACTTTATTGACTTGGGTTGTTTTCAAAAACGCTTCCGCATTGTTTAAAGTTGGTATTTGGGTTAATTATGTTTAAATTATGGCATTTAGAGTCGTTCTGAGTAACTATTGACTGTGATCCTGGTTTGTTCACACGCCTCGCGGTAAAACTCCGCAAGTGGATTTTGAGGGTGTGACAAAAAACAATAATAAAAATAACACATTGTGTTATTTTTAACACTATGTGTTTTGATAATATTTGGTGAAGTATATCATTATGCACTTTTATTTGTAAAACATAATGATAGATAACAAGTTTATAAAATATGTAGAAAAAATGGCAACAATAACACAATATGATCTAAAACGTAAAATACAATTATAAATACATATAACAAATAATGTAACATATACAACAAAATAAATGTAACTAAAACAATGAGCTGATGTATTTAACACAATGATAAGTATATCATCTTTTTTAAAACAATAGAATGACACATGTCAAGTTCAAAATTCATCTTAAATTTTTTAGATTAAATACTTTTTTACTATAACACATAACATATGATGTTATATATCAAATACAAACAAGAACTATTAATCTTAAGGCAGGGTTATAGTAAAAGAGTATTTATTCTAAAAAGTCTAAGACGAATTTTGGGCTTGACATGTATCATTCTATTGTTTTAAATATGATAACATTTTGGTCATTGTAT
Organism: Flaveria trinervia; assembly: GCA_025506515.1. Taxonomy (NCBI): domain Eukaryota; kingdom Viridiplantae; phylum Streptophyta; class Magnoliopsida; order Asterales; family Asteraceae; genus Flaveria; species Flaveria trinervia. Next base: position 33,862,590 of record CM046445.1, read on the forward strand.
CATGTATTTTACATCATTTGTTATAAGTTTACATCATAGTATTTTATGTTTAGATCATTTTGTGTTATTTTTGTTATTATTTTTATAGATTATATAAACTTGTTGTCTATTATTGTGTTTTACAAATAGAAGTGCAAATAATATACTTTCACCAATATATTTATCAAACTCCATAGTGTTAAAAATAACACAATGTGTTATTTTTGTTATTATTTTCTTATATATTTTATAAATTTGTTGTTATCAATCATTGTGTTTTACAATTAGAAATACATATTGGTTTTATTTTACTAATATATTTTTTAAAATCATAGTGTTCAAGATAACAAAATAATGATAAATAATAATAATAATAATAATAATATATAATAATAATAATAATAATAAGAATAATAATAGTAGTAGTATATAATAATAAATAGAGATAATAAAGAGGTTGATGCAACCTAAACATCCAATGTCTATCCTGCATGCTGCACAAGTGCATTGAAGAAGAATGCTTAGGAAGTTTCACACATACAACAGAAATACTCTAAGTGTGAAATCTTCCAAAGCCAAGACCAATATCTTCCGAAGCCAAATATGAAGTCTTCCGAAGCCTTAACAACAAAGTCTTCCGAAGCTTCAACTCATGAAGACAGATTTCTTCCGAACACTTTTAACACATGCTTATCTGATGTACTTTTTCATAAAGCTAGAAACCTTTCCGCTGCACCTCTGTAAGGTCACCAACTTGCATGAGTTGGTGAAAAGGTCCATGCTTTTGGTAACTGTACATTGAGGTCTTGAGTCTGTAACTTTCTACTTCATGCACTTTATCCTTTTTATAATAGATAAGGATGTGAACTATGGCATATCATAGTCACTAGTCAAAAGTCAATCTGCCTTTTGACTCTACATTGATTTTGTTTTGTGTCTAGTCAATTGTATCCATCTGGCTTTCAAAGTATAGCCGGCTGTAGAAGTAGTATAAGTATCTCATGTTCTTGTATCTTTGAATCATGCTTTGTAACACTTGTAATAGCATAGAGAAAGCAAAATACTACATTCTTGAAACCAATACTTGTGTTCTTTGTGTTCTGTCTCTTATATTACTTGCGTTCTTAGTGTCTTACCTTGGTTAATCCAGTCATACTGTTTGATTAAGTTTAGTTAATCTCCTCTTTGTGGTTGTTATGTCGTAACTCAACACCCTTCAACGATCCTGCATTTGGTATCAGAACTGTGAGGCTCTTGATATAAGATCTCACCATCTTATGATCCCTCACACACACAAATGCTAAACTTTTCAAATGGTAGCCATTTCCAAGACTGATATGGAAACTGAAACCATGAACAAGTCCCCACTGATCACTCTTGATGATTTTGATACCTTGTGTTTAAGAATGGAAGGTTTCATCAGGTCTCTTGATTCAAGAATGTGGGAGTCTATTGAGAATGGACCTTTCATACCTTGCAACTCTTCTGCTACTAGTGCTGGTATGATCCCCAAAGATATGGCTAACTACTCTGATGAAGATAGGAAGAGAGTAGAGATTGACAGAAAAGCCTTGACAACCCTTCAAACTACCCTTCCAAACTCTGTGTATAGAGGTTTCAAGAAGTGCAAAACAGCCAAGCAGCTATGGGATGCCCTGAAACTGATGTATGAGGGTTCCTCTGAAGCCAAGAGAACAAGAAGGATCTCCTGAAGCAGCAGTTTGAAAACTTCACCTTTAAAACAAGTGAAACCATGACTCAGCAGTACTTCAAGTATGTTAAGATTGGGGATACTTTAGTGGATGGAGGAGTCTCTTGAGAATAGAGACATTGTAAGAAAGTTCATGTCCTCACTTCCTAGGCAATGGACACACTACTGTGTGGTGATCAAGAGACTGAAAATCTCAAAACTCTTACTCTGACAGAGTTATATGGGATTCTCAGTGGCTACCAGATGGAGATGAACATGCAAGGTTCATCTGGCAACTCCAACAATCAAATAGGTTCAGCCCTACATGTGGTTGAAAGGGACAATATAGAACCCAAACATCATCTCATATGCTACCCTGACAGCTCACCAAAGGGTCCTTTCATCACCTTCCCAGAGACACCAAGGGAGAACTAAACTCAAGGAAGCCCATTCCAAGAGACAAGCTCTTCTCAAACTTTTATGTCTTCTGATGAAAGTTGTGGCAACTCTCTTTTCACCCTTGAAGACCTGGACTGTATTCATCCAGATGATCTGGAATACATGGAAATAGTCCAGCAGATAGCTCTTCTCACTCATAGAGCCAAGAGTTCTACAAGAGGACTGGAAGGAAGTTTCCAAGCAATGCAACCAGTGGAAAGTTTGGCCTGGACAAAGGCAAAGTCAAGTGTTACAACTGTAACTTGATGGGCCACTTTGCTAGAGAGTGTAAGGCACCTAAAACAAATGGTGGCCAAAACAGTCCAATCCAAACTACACTGACAAAGCTCTCCAGAATGAGAAGTCAAAGCAGCAGGCTGCTGTTGCTGTTGAAGAAGAGGCTTTGACTGGAGCTTTCAGGTGGAAGATGCTTCTCCTAACCAAGCATTGATGGCAGATCATGATGAAGCCAAGGTATTGGAACATCTCTGTACTCCTGAATGCATTGCTAAAGTTAATAGATACAGGTCCTATAACCTGAAGATGAGATCTGACCTTGAGTCCTTAAACATTTTAAAATTATTTTAGAAAGTCTGAAAATGATTATAAACTGAAGATAGAGGACCTTGAGAAAACCATTTCAGTTTAAAACATGAACACACAGATTTTAGGACTCAAATCAAAGATCTTATAACCAAGTTAACTGAGTGCCAGGCTGAGCTTGTGATCAGCAAAGCCAAGGTAGAAAAGAGTGCTCTTGAAGAAGAGACCTTCAAGAACATGATATCCTCATCCCTGCACAACAAGTGTGCTATCAAAACAGGCAGGGACTGGGATCCAATGAGATAGCTCCTCCACACACAATCTTGTCTGTAAGATCTCCTAGGTGTGGAACTTGTGAAGATGAGCTTCCTCTCATAGATCCTATAGTGAAGAGGATGAAGAAGTGATGAAGAATTCTTCTGAGAAGAGTGAAGAGAAGGATTCTAAGAAGGGCCACTATCCTTCTGAGGAGAAGAAGAAGACTGTGATGACCAAGCCATGAGAAAGAACTTGATCAGAAAAAGCAAAAGAAAGGCAAGGAAGGCTCAAGAGATCAAGGATACTTTTGACTCTAAGTAGAAATAAGTTTTCATCTCTATAGGGTTTAAAGTGGTAGGGACTAAAGACATCAACCAAAACTCTTCTGCTAAGAGTTCTAGTTCTTGTTCAACTCATCTCAGTAACAAGAAGAAGACTGATCTGCTATGTACCACTGCTGCATAGCCTGGACCATCAAACTCCAAGAACAGTTCCTAGCCCAAAGGAACTGTCTCAGCATCTACAAAGATGAAGGTGGAGAAGGGATGTGACCAAAGAAAGTCTTTTCCCAGAAAAGACTCTTGTGAAGAAGAAAATGGTGTGTGTCATATGTGAAAGTACTTCTCACATTGCTAAGGATTGTCCTTACAATCCTAAAGGTACTGTCCATATGACCAGTACAAAGACTTCATAGAGTTCTAAGAAGATTCAAGCTTCGGAAGGAAAACTTGTTTCCTTCGGAAGCTCCAAGTCAAAAAGAAGGGAAGTGGAAAATTACCCTCGCAAGAAAAGTTGGTCTGGAAGAAAGGAGTTCTTCTGAAGCACTGAAGCCTGTTGTAGTGTCAGCAGAATCTTCCAAAGGTTCAGTCATCAAAACTTTCGAAGTTCCAAAAGCTTCCAAAATTTTGAAGGTCAAGTCCAAGACTCCAAAGGTGGTGTGAAATTCTAAGAAAGACCAAGTGACTAAGAATTCTCCATCAACAATAGCTCAAGTCCTCTTAGCGCAACCATTGGATCTATTGCTGTTGAAATACCTTTGTTATTGAGCCCAAGACAAGCTAGGCTTGGGTTTCCAAATGTAACTAATCTTTTTCTTTGTGCAGGGATAGCTGAAACAAACAAAAATGTCTGGATCATTGATAGTGGCTATTCCAGGCACATAACAGGCAATAGGTCACTACTCCAGAACTTTGAAAGTATTGATGAGGACCAGTTGCCTTTGGAGGAGATGAAGGAGGTTACATTCTGGAAGGGACTAACATGCTCTTTGCTGAGCATGAGTGCATTGTTCTCAAGCCTGGTGTGTCATTCCTCATGAGCATATCCTGCTTAGAGCCCCCAGGAAAGGGAACATGTACAAGATGGATTGCAAGAAACATCTCCCTCTGGAGAAGTTTTATATGCTTTCTGTCTAAAGCTAATAGTGATGAGTCTTTCCTATGGCATAAAAGAATGTGCCATGTAAACTTTAAAAACATGAACAAATTAATTAAGAATGATTTGGTAGTTGGAATACCAAAGAAAGAGTTTACAAGTGATGATCATTGTGTTGCATGCCTGAAAGGGAAGCAACACAAGGTATCTTACAGGCCTAAGGAAAGGAACTCCATCACTACAACCCTACACTTGTTACATATGATCTCTTTGGCCCCACTAGTGTAATGAGTTTAGGAAGGATCTCTTACTGTTTAGTGATCACAGATGACTTTACAAGATTCACTTGGGTTTTCTTCCTTAGAACTAAAGATGAGACTCCTAAGATTCTGAAGAATTTCATCTTAAAGATTGAGAATCAATCTGATCACAAGGTCAAGATCATAAGATGTGATCAAGGAACTAAATTTAAGAACCAAATCCTTGATACATTCTATGATGAAAAGGGTATTACAAGACAATACAGTGCTCCTAGGACTCCTCAGCAGAATGGTGTTACTAAGAGGAGAAACATGACAGTGATTGAAGCTGCAAGAACCATGTTGCTTGACTCTAAGCTGCCCATCACCTTCTGGGCAGAGGCAGTCAGCACTGCCTGCTATGTGCAGAACAGAGTTTTAGTAGTTAAGACTCATGGCAAGATTCCTTATGAACTTTGGCACAAGAGGAAACCTTTCATTGGTTTTCTCAGGTCATTTGGTTGTCCTTGCCCCATCTTGAATACCAAAGATCCAATTGCCAAGTTTGCTAAGAAATCAGATGATGGAAACTTTATTGGATACTCTTCACAAGCTAAGGCTTACAAAGTATACAATCTCAAAAATAGAGTTGTTAAGGAGTCAGCCAATGTGACTTTCAATGAACACACACCCTGTGTTGCTGGTTCTGGTCCGGATTGGTTATTTGATCTTGATTTAGTTACCAACTATTTTAACAAATCTTGTGAGAATGTTTCAGGATCTGCAGAAAATTTAAATACAGGTGATCCTGATCCAAGATTTGAGCTAAGAAGACCTTCAAGTCATATATCTTCAGCTTCAGTTGGAACTATTTCTGCAAATGAGGTTTCTATCAGCACAACAATGACAAACTCAGCTAATACATCTGGGGTGCCTTCAAATTCCAGCTTAGAGGCTCCACAATCAGATAAGAACACCCTAATTGTAGAAGACAACAATGGTGGTGGTGACAGTGACCAAGAATTTATTGATGCCACTAACCACACCATAGATGAGAACATCAATGATGTCACACACTGCTTGGATCAAGTCTCTCTTGAAAAGTGTGCTGATGTGGTGGGAGTAACATCTATGCCAGGTCTAAATTTCTCTAAATTAGATCTTTCTCAGCAACTTGCTGTGATCCCTCAGCTTAGGATCCACAAGTCTTACCCCACCACAAACATCATTAGAGATGTTGTCTCAGGGGTAAGAATAAGAGGACAAACCCATGAAGCAAATGTTTGTCTTCACTCTTGTTTCTTATCCCAGATAGAGCCAAAGAAAGTTGATGAGGCTCTAAAGGATGGAAGTTGGGTTGAAGCTATGCAACAAAAGCTGCTTTAATTCAAAAGGCAGAAAGTTTGGAACCTTTGTCCTCATCCTTATGGGAAGACTACCATTGGAACCAAATGGGTGTTTAGGAACAAGAAAGATGATATAGGCATCATCATCAAGAACAAAGCTAGACTAGTTGTTCAAGGATACACACAAGAAGAAGAGATTGACTACACTGATGTCTTTGCTCCAGTAGCAAGATTAGAAGCTGTTAGGATATTCCTAGAATTTGCTACATCCAAGAACTTCAAGGTCTTTCAGCTTGATGTGAAGTGTGCCTTTTTGTATGGAGTGATTGATGAAGAGCTATATGTCAAACAGCCACCTAGTTTTGTAGACCCTAATCATCCTGATTATGTCTGCAAGCTTGATAAAGCTCTCTATGGGCTGCATCAGGCACCTAGGAAATGGTATGAGACACTGTCTGAGTATCTTTGTAAACATGGATACATGAGAGGTATTATAGATGGAACTCTTGTCATTAAAGGACAGGGAAATGACATATTGCTAGTTCAAGTGTATGTGGATGACATCATCTTTGGTTAACTAATCCAAAGCTCTGCAAAGACTTTGAGAAGCTTATGAGAGATAGATTTGAAATGAGTGCCATAGGGGAACTCAATTTATTTCTGGGAATTCAAGTGAAGCATGTTAAAGATGGCATCTTCATAAGTCAGTCTGGGGGATGTCAGTTCCTTGGTGGAAGGGTTGTCTCATGGCAATGCAAGAAACAATCCTGTGTCTCTACATCAACTGTTGAAGCTGAATACATTGTTGCTGCAAGCTGTTGTGCTCAAGTGCTTTGGATTCAAAATCAGATGCTGGACGATGGGTTAAACTTCAAGGAGACTCCCATTCACATAGACAACAATAGTGCTATCTCAATCACAGAGAACCCTGTGCTGCACTTAAGGACAAAACACATCAATATCAAGCATCATTTAATAAGAGATAACTATGAAAAGGGATTAATTAAACTAGACAAAGTTCACACAGATGAACAATATGTTGATCTATTTACAAAGGCTTTTGATGAACAGAGATTTAAATATCTTATATGAGCTATTGGGATGATTAACTTTGAATAGGTTTTCTTAAAACTAATTCTTATTATTTCTTAAAATATATGCGTCCTAAGTTGTCTAATTCATCACTTTCATAAGCTCATGTTTTCTTTGGATGAAAATTTCATTTTGAAGACTTTCCTTATATTTTTGAAAATTTCTGATACTTCGGAAGTTATGCTTTTAACTTTGGAAGCAAATCATGCCTTCAAAATAAATAACTGTCTGAAAAATTTTACCTTCAGAAGAGTTCTCAGATCCATCTTCCGAAGCTTAAATACTTGTCTCAGACAATTACTTATTTTCAAGGACCATTTACTTCCAAAGCAAAACTAACTCTCGGAAGCTTTGTTGTTTTATATACAAAGCACTCAAGTTTTAATTTCTCTTTCGAAGCAAAATTTTCAAAACTCTCTGGAAAATCTTCCGAAGTCATTTTAGTTTCAGAAGCTTTTTAATTAAAACTTCCGAAGATAATAAACCTTCAGAAGCTTTTTGACTTCCAAGAAAACTACTTTTTCAGAGGTGGGACCGACATCCGGATTTCAAAGTTTATCCTCTTTCATTAAACTTTATCTGAAATCCCTCTCATATATAAACCCAACGGTTTCTTCCTCTTTCTATCATCTGTTCTTCCTCCAAAACCTAAAACCCTAAATTTCTCTCTGAAATTTCTTTCTTCCTTCTTTCTTCATCTTTAAGCTACCTCAAAATGGCCAACCTTGCTCACAGAAATGATCCCAACTTTACCATGCAGCTACACAGGCAACATAATCAGGTTGCTCTGTTAAGCTCTGAGAAATATCCTTATTTCTTAGAGGTCTGTCGTTTCTTAGCTTTATCAAACTACTTCACCTCCCTAACCATTGATCCTCCTCTCTATGAGGATCAACTGCTTGATTTCTAGAAGACCTGCCAAGAGGTCATTATGGACGGGGAGAAGGCAGTGTCTGCCACAATGCAGGGGAGAACAATCTTCATCACTTCGGCCATCATCAATAGGCATCTTCAACTGGATGATGAAGAAGGTGAGGTGTTCTTCTCAAAGGAAGCTGTCAATCATTCCTTTGAGCAGATGGGATATGAGGGAGATTTCTATGTAAAGACCTTTAGGAAAGGGAAGGTCTCATCCCATTGGAGATTCTTGCTCCATGTGGTCATCCACAGCTTATCAAACAAGCATGGTGGATGGGACTAGATTCTTGAGGATCTCTCCTTCATAATCCATGGAATGGTTCAGGGGGTCAAATTCAAGTATTCTTAGTTTGTTTATACCAATTTACTTGCTAATTTAGACTCTTTAGAATATTACATGTTTCCTAGATATGTCCAGTACATTCTTAACTGTGAATTGGGCTCACAGTTGAGGGAAATAGGTAACATTCATAAATTGGGACAGATGAAGTCCGACATCTTTAAAATTTTGAGAAAGCCCACTGTTGGCTTCTCTGGGGTAGAAACAGCCCTTGTCCCAAGAATGTTAGAGCTCATTGCTCAAGGTGACAACCTAGCAGCACAAGCTAGTATTGAGCCCACACCTTCTACCTCCCAACCACCCACACAGCCTCAAATCACCATCACTTACCAAAGAAAATCCAAACGAACCCCTGCTTAACTATTCAGTGTGTGGAGGCCCCCATATACTCACCCATACAGGAAGAAGTGGACACTGGAGCTCCCACTTCTCCTGAGGAGTAGACCACTCCCATCTCTGCAAGAATCAGTGCTGAGGTTCCTCATGCTTAGCCTGATGAGCGCATTAGCCCAACTGCCTTAAGCCATCACTATGAGTCTCAACACTCTAGTGACCAACATTCAGGGGACAGTTACCATCCCCAGCCTATAGATCTCAACCAACCAATTCCCAACCTTGACTTCTATACTGATGAAGATCTAGGTTTCAGTGAGTATAATGAGTCTCTCTTTTTTACCCTTACTAAAGAGAGATGAATGCTCCTGGTCTCCTATATCTATCCCACATCAGTCACCTACAACTAAGGTGGAACTTCTGAACCTGTTCAAGATGTCCATATGGAAGAGGCTCTGACTTCTAAAAGTGATTACATCATTAAGACTTCAACCATGGCAACTCAGCTCACTGACATCTCAAATGAGATTGACAGTGAGCAAAGGAAAACCAGCAGCCAAGAACCTAAAGCTGGTGGTGAGAGAGAGGACTTTGGTCCAATCACCTCATCCCCCAATGAATCTTTGATGAAGATGAGGGGAATCTGAGACTAAAGGTGCACAAACTGACTAAAACATGCACCTATTTAGTATCAAAGTCAGTCACCTTGAATCTCGGGTGACTACCTTACATAACAGGATCAATAATCAGCAACTTGAGATTTCATATCTTAAGAAAAACTAGCTGGAAACCCTAAGAAGAGCTCAACCAGGAACACAAGAACTTGTGGATGTGATTGACCTATTTTCAGCTCACCTATGCAAATGGGTGATGCTACCAAAAAGGGGGAGAAAGTCATCACAGTTATAGAACCTGGGAGTTCTTTAGAGAGAGTGGACATTGAGGACTCACCATCCTCACTTGCAATTGTGTATTCTCAGCAACCTCCTCAAGTTCACATTGATGTGGACTACACGATTCCTTCATACAGATTCTGTTTGAGGATGGGATACCAAGGGCTATGCCATCTTCATCATCTTCAAATCACATCATTGGGTGGAGATATGACGATATCAGGAAGCCCTAATTATCATAAGAGTTCAAGGACAACAAGAAGTCTTCAATTTTCAGACTTTGAACTACTATGAAGGTCTAGATTTAGTCAACATGCCACTTGTCAACCCAAGGAAATCAATACAAGCTGACAGACTGGCTTAAAGAATCCAAGACAGGATCACTGCATAGTTTAGCTTAAGAAGGAGATTTAGGCAATCAGGCAATGTCATTGGTCAACTGGATGTTGAGGCAGACCCTAAGATTAGTTTCATAGGGGAAACCTTGACTGAAGGCCTAGTGGCAGAACCTGAGACACCTGTCTCATCATCATTAGCTGCTACAGAGATCCACACTCCTATTGAGACACCTGCTGGTGAAGGTGCTTCTCAACCTCTCTCTGGCCAGAGCTTAGATGCTGCAACAAGCAATGAAGGTCAAAGCTCTCTCCACCCTGAGTCACAAAGGTCTATGAGTGACAAAGGGAAAAGAAAGATGACATATGAGGAGATTGAGGAGGAGGAGAGAGAGAGAGGAAAAGGAGGCTGAGGGGAGAAAGTTCCTCTGCTGAGTCTTCAAGACTCATGGAGTCTGCTATCAGGGCTGCCACTAGACCAAATACTCAAAATGATGAGTTAAGTGCAGTGAAGACAAATTACCTGCAGACAAGGAACTATGACATAGACAGTATCTCTCTCCCCTTAGAAAGTTGAATGAACTGGTTGACCTGGAAAGGTCAAAGGAGAAGAAGGAGACAGAAGATGTAGAGCTTCTAGTACAAGTCAAAGAAGAGAGAAGAAGAAAAAGACTGTACAAGGATATGCCTACCCTCTCCCCAGTTCAGGAAAGTACTGCACAAGAAGATGTGGTTCAACAAAAACCTCAGGTAAACAAAGAAGAAGAGAGGATCAAGATGATCAACTACCTGAGTGCCACATGCTTCTATCAGGCAGATGCACTTCTTCCCTTGTCCTATGACTATGTTGAGTTTGAGTACTTAAAACAGCTTGAACTTGAGATAATCAAGGACAGAAAGACAACTAAGAAGAAGCTAAGGGAAGAAGCTGCAAAATCAAGAGCTATCATCCAAAAGAGCATGAAGAAGTCTGCTCATAGGCAGAGGATGATGAGCTTCTTGAAGCTATATGGATTCTCCAGGAGGAGACTTGGCCCCATGTCTCTATCCACTATGGATGAGCATATTAGGGTGATCAAGTAGAAGATCAAAAGTGGAGAGCTCATTGACTTACACTCCACTCCAAGTCAAGCCCCACTTGAAGTGGAGGTTAAGGTTGAACAACCAGAGACAACACAACCTGACCTCCTGCTGAAACTCAACAAGCTTCATCTTCTGATCCATAATAGGGTCAACCTCCCTCTCCTTCTGAGCCTGAGAGAGAGGAAATCCCAACTGAGAAAGACAGTGAAGATCAATCTGGTATTGCAGGCCAGTCTTCTCAGTTAAAATCTACAAAGAGAACGAAGAGGATGGCTTCTAAACCATAACCAAAGAAGAAGAAGACTGCACCCTCTTCTAAACCCCAGGATGAGTCAGAACATCTTGAGGTTGTGCAGCCAGAGGATGCTACATCAACTCCAATTCAAACAGCTCTTCTAGCATCAGGAAGACCCATCTTGTCTTGGACATACACCACAAATCCAGAAAGATGGCATGTCATTAGAGTTCAAGGCACTGAAGACATTTATACATGGAAAGATATGTTTCAGTTGCCTCTGCATGACCACTTTGATATGAGAAGACATTTTGACAGTCTGAAGGATCCTGATCACCTTATGAAGAAAGGATTGGTGATCATCCTAATGAGGACTGTTGACATCTGAAGTCTACTAAGTGTTTTGGTAGCATCAGACTAAGGGGAGTTTGTAGAGATTAATGAAGAGACTGATGCAACCTAAACATCCAATGTCTATCCTGCATGCTACACAAGTGCATTAAAGAAGAATGCTTAGGAAGTTTCACATATAGAATAGAAATACTCTAAGTGTGAAATCTTCTAAAGCCAAGACCAATATCTTCCAAAGACAAATATGAAGTCTTCCGAAGCCTCAGAGACAAAGTCTTCCGAAGCTTCAACTCATGAAGACAGATTTCTTCTGAAGACTTTTAACACATGCTTTATCTGATGTACTTTTTCATAAAGCTGGACACCTTTCCGTTGCACCTCTGTAAGGTCACCAACTTACATGAGTTGGTGAAAAGGTCCATGCTTTGCTGTGGTACTGTACATTGAGGTCTTGAGTCTGTAACTTTCTACTTCATGTACTTTATCTTTTGTATAATAGATAAGGATGTAATACCCCGAATTTTTATTTAAATGAAAGGAAAAGAAAAGTAAATAGAAAGAATAGATAATGAGCACAACTGGAGGGGATAAAGTGTACAAAGTACAAAACCTTTTATTTTAAGGTTTAATGGGGCATGGCCACCCATCCCTTCTTCACCATCTTCGTTCGGCTGAAAGGAAGAAAGAAGAGAGAGAAAGCCCTCGGTTCTAGAGAGAGAAGAGGAAGAAGTAGCTGCAAAAGTGAGTTTTCTCTTATATGAGCTCGGTTGCAACTAGGTTCGAGTTCTTGACCGAAGTTTTGTTTGGTCTAGTGTTTGTTTTCGGGATTTAAGAGCTGAATTGAAGGTGGGTCTCGAACTTGAAGTGTGTTGCTCAAAGGATTCTCAAGGTGAGTTTCTAGAACCCCTCTTTTACTGATTTTCAACTTGTTTGGGGCTATTATGCATACCAAGAAAATGTTTTCAAGTAAAACCGTGAGTTTCAGCCTATTGTTTGATGATGTTTTGTGTATGTATGTTTTAGAGTTGGTTTATGGGTTAGTGTTGATGTTTAGCATGCTTAGGTTCCCTTAGTGTGTTAGATCTATGTTTGGGTAGTGTTAGAATGATAATCGGGTGATGTTAATAGCATGGAAAACATTTCAGAATGTTCTGATGCTCCTAACAGTGGCCCATGCGCCTAGCATGTTGGCCATGTGCCTAAGTGTTGGCCATGTGCCCAAGAGTGGGCCATGCGCCTAATTAGTGCCCATGCGCCCAAGTGTCAAACGGCTAAGTGTTGATGCGCCTGAACAGGTGCCATGCGCCTGCATAGTGGCAAAGCGCCTGAACAGGGCAGAAACGCCCAAACAGTGTCCATGCACCCAGACTGTTTTATACTTCGAATTTTTAGGCTCATACGCCTAAAAGGTCCCATGCGCCTAATTTGGAGTTAGGATTTTCTAAGTGGTTTTAAGGGGTAAAATAGGGAGATAGGCCTTGTTATGATGTGATGAATTATGATGTGTATATGTGTGAGTGATGTGTTATCTTTCTTCGTCTAAGAGTTTTCAAAGCGTACGTATTATGTTTTATAATACATTATGTATGACTTTACGTGGTGTGATGTATGAGCGAATAAATTAACGAACGTAAAGTATTATGTAACGAAGTAAAAGATAATGATAGAGTATGAAATGAACACATGAGATAACAAATGGTGAACATGAAAGTGACGGATGATGAGATCCGTGTCGCGTACCCCGGTACTGTGTAAGTCTTCGGACATGAGTCGGGGGTTTGTTTATCAGGCCCCGGCACAGTATCAGTCTTCAGACATGAGTCGGGAGTATTTCATGAGACAAAACGAATGATGAGATCCATGTCGCTTACTCCCGTACTGTGTCAGTCTTTGGACATGAGTCGGGGGTTTGTTATCAGGCCCCAGCACAGTATTAGTCTTCGACCATGAGGGGGGTATTGCATGAGATGAGATAATGAGGTGAGCGACCTGGTGTTGCAACAGACTTGGATAGAGTTCAATCCCTGTGATTGACTCATATGGGATCTTTGTCGTGTATTCCGGTGTTGTGCCAGTCTCGGACATGAGTCGGGGGCTTATTATCAGGCCCCGGCACAGTATCAGCTTTCGAGCATGAGTCGGGGATATTGCATGTGACAAGATTCGAGTAATGAAGAGTAATGAAACAATGAATGTATGAAAGAACGAAACGAATAAAGAACATAGAATAATTGTACGTATGTTGTATGACCACGAATGAATGTAAAGATAGTTTTTAAAGGAAATAAGCTATTTTATTATATAAAAACTAGAACTCACTCAGCGTCACTGACTTTTGTATGCATGATAGTTGGTATGTATTTTGTTGATGCTGAGGATAACGATGACGATAACGATAACGATAACGATAACGGTAACGGTAACGGTAACGATAACGATAACGATAACGATAACGGTAACGGTAACGGTAACGGTAACGGTAACGATAAAAAATAACGATAACGATAACGGTAACGGTAACGGTAACGGTAACGATAACGATAACGATAACGATAACGATAATGATTATGATAATATAATATGAATTAGAATAATAAGAATAATAATAATAATAATAATTGTGACATCCGGTAATTTTTCGTTACAAAACTCTGTTAGTTCCGTTAAGTCTTGCATACACGTGTCGTAAGCACACACTAGTTGTCTTTTAACGTTGGTGACCTAATAATAATTAATGATGTTAAATTAATGACAATCTAACTGATAATGTGATTATGGTATTATGTTTATGTGTTTGCATATTTTAAATGTTCATTGTGTAAATTAATCGCGTAACGTGGAAACGTATGTATTAATTCGTATGTGTTGTGTTTTATAAAAATAAAATATATAATTGTTATCGTTAGTTTATATGTTTATATTACTAAGTTAAAAACACTTTAAAAAGGATGTTAAAAGCTAATTTTTATAAAAATACAAACAACAAGGGCTTAAATGGTAATTATGCAAAATTAAATTAAACAAAACAAAAACCCTAGCCCCCCACACCGTTACGATCACGACCTCACTCCCTACTCCCCTCCATTTGCAATTTCGACCAAGAACAAGCAAGAAAACATCGGATTCGATCGATTTAAAGTCATACAACAAGTTAGCAACATCTAATCGTGTTCCTTTGCAAGAATTAACGTTAGTTTTGGTGTTTTTTGTGGGTTTCTCTGTTATGGCCGAACCCTAATTTGTGAATGGTTGTTCATGGTGTCGAAATTGATGTTGTTTGATGATGTTAGTATGTTAGTTAGATAGTATACATGTTGTTAAACGTTGATTGTGCATGAAAGATATGTTTTTAATGGATTATCATGAACTTTGATTCTAGACAAACCCTAATTAGAAATGATGTGATTATATGAGATTGATGATTGTTTGATGAATGTATGATGATTAGTAGGTTGTATGAATGCTTGTGGTTACATTGACATTGCAAGAAATTGATGAATTGAGGTTGGTGTTCATAGGTTACTAATAATAGTAACTTTATTTCCAGACATGATGATTAATGATGGATTGATGTGTTGATGTGTTTATGCTGATGATTAGGTGCTAGATTGTTGATATGAATGCTAGAAATCTTAGAATGAATGTTGTTGTTCATATCTTGCCAAAAGTGGAAACTTTTGTTCATGATGATTGATGGATTATGATGATTAGGCATTGTTGATCATGTCTAGATGTTGTTATGAACTTGAAATGGTATATTAGTGATGAATTCATGACTACATTGGGTGTTTGATAGATTTTGGAATGTACTTTCCCAAAGGAAAACTTTATTTGCATAAAGTTTGAAAGATGATAGTTTGAAGTATGTTTGGGATATTAGGAGCATGTTAGTATGTTCACGGATGAATTCTATGTGGTAGTTAGAATATGTTAATTTAGTTGTATGGACTTTGATGATCATGTAGGATGTTAATGTTGATTAGTAGTTAAGACATCATGTTTGGGACTGGAAATTAATTATTGTGGTGTATGTTGAATGCAATGAACATGGTTAATGAATATGATTGTGATCATCATACACGCATGTGAATCTGAGGCCCCTACTTAGTAGGATTGGCAGGGTTTAGAATGTGAAGTCATGAGTGGCTTCACATGGGATGTAGTGCATGATTTGATCTTTGTGAGCATGTTAATGCTTTAGATTCACATGACTTGTGTGTACTTAGTAGTATGATGATCTAGGTAATACACCTGGATAATGTAGCATACATATGATCCATTTGAATTTTAACCATGTATGTGTATGATTGCTTGAATGGTTTACAACACATAATGTCACCAACGGGTCAAACGGGTCAACTGAGTCAAACGCATCTGTGTTCTGAACCTTGAGTTCTTTAATTGTAGAGCACTTAGGGTTTTCCTTAGAATTTTTGTGTATGTGTACTTATGTAATTGTGTGTTCTAGGTAACCTCTGAAGGTTGTCTTTCCACTTTTCCTTGTCAAGTTAATCTTTAAGTATCCTTACACATACGAGGTGAGTTCATGCCCCGCTCTTTACTTAATTTCTTTTGGGGGAGATAGCATACGGGTAATACAAACGCTTTATATATTCAAGTTGTGCATATTATTAATATAGTGTTGTTATCATAGAAAAGTCCTCACACTTTCGATTGTTAATATTGAATAGCGGGGAAATTTAGGTAATACTACTGGGTCTGACAAGCCCCACCTTTGTGACTCGAGGTCAAAATGGGTGCAATTGTCCAATTGAACATTGTCACGACCTGATAAGTCGTGACAGGAGGCAACAACGTATCACAGTCAGCTTCAATTGTGAAATCATATGAGTTAATATATTTGTTAATGGACTAGCTATTGTTACAATGCACTACTTTTTATCTCAATTATTAAATGCATGTATGAATATCAACTCTTGAACTCACCAACCGTTGTGTTGACATTTTAGTATGCTATTCTCAGGTCATTAACTTTCTTGCCTTAGGAGCACTGCACGGATTCATCTTGCATTCTAAGACCTAGTCTTAAAGACATCTTTTATTTTTAATGATTAATGTTTATTCATTAGGTTGGCGCATGTTTTGCCATAGTATGCATTTATTTCTTTGGGTTGTTTTACAAAACGCTTCCGCACAGTTTTAAGTTTAAACTTTGTTGATTTATTTTAATGTTGGCATATAGTGTCGTTCTGAGTAATTATTGACTGTGATCCTGGTTTGTTCACACGCCTCGCAGTAAAACTCCGTACATGGATTTTGAGGGTGTGACCAATAATAATACAATAATAATAATATTAATAATAATAATAATAATAATAACAATAATAATAATAACAATAATAATAAAATATTAATAATAAAAAAAAATAATAATAACAATTGTAGGATCTGGTATTTGAACGAAACACCAACTGATTAATGTGTTAAACCAAACCAAATAGTGCAGAATCCTATTTGATTGGCGACCCAATCAATGAGAACGCACGTAGACAAAATAATGTATTGAATCTAACTTCAAGAATCGACTAGGAATCGATCTACAACATTCTATGAACTTGGAGTACGAACTTAGAGGCTTCTGGACGACTAGGGTACGTCTGGAGTCGAAGTGGATTGAATGCTTTTATTTTTCTACGAATTAAGTGGTATTTATAGGTTAGGGTTGCTCATTCGGGCAACTAAACCATTATCATGGTTCATTCGTGCGATTGAGCCATACGGTTGATCCATTCGCACGACTGAGTGTTCAGTTGTGCGACTGAGTCAGTCGCATGAAGTTGTTCAGGCGTATGGACTATTTAGGCGCATGAACACTCAGTCGCATGGCCATTCGGACGCACGACCACTGTTGGGCGCATGTCCAGTCGGACGCATGTGAACTTCATTTAACCAAAGTTTGAATGTATTCATTATTATAACATTATGTATATCAATCCAAACAATCACAAACCTATATAATCTAGTCAATATGAGTTACATAACTCATTAACGAAATATTAAACATTACAAATCACAATCAAACATTCTCATTTCATTAAGTACCCAATATGACATCAGTGTAAGACATTCAAGACATATTACATTAAAATCAAGATCTAGGTACATATGTGTATCAACAAACTCCCCCTTGGACCTAGATCTATCTATTGTCTTACATCTTTCATAATTTCCTCAAACTTCTTGTAATTAGCTTCTTTGGTGACTCCTGTATTTATCTCGAAAGCAAAACAGAGTCGTATTACATTCTAAAATTGCAAAGCTTGTACTACTTGTATAATGTACAAACATCATTAGCTGACAAGTGGTGAGCCACGTTGGGTCAAACACCCTTATGGTTTCCATTGTACCATTTCTGTTCAAGACTATCATGGCCTCTCCCGTTCTCCAATCGTAGTACCACCATTTGAAGTGTGGAGTGAAGTCCTGAGGCATCTCACGTAGTGGATCTTTGACATTGTACGTGGTGACTCCACTTCAACACTACTTTTGGTTTGCCAGTTATGGCGTCAACCTCAGATCGTCTGATGTACCTCGTTGGTTGTTGAGGTTTGAAGTTGACCCATCTGGTGTGGTACTCCCTCTTTAGAGCTGCTTCAAACCAGCCTGACATCTTACGAGGGTCAGCGTATAGCAATTTAATTTTGCTAACTAGTTAAGCTCAAAACCTGGTAGAGTCTTCAGATCATGTGGGAATCTGAAGTACTCAATTCCCTTCTCATGTTTAACAGCGTAAATGTTGAGGTCTTAAAAATATGCCCATGCTATGATCCTGCCTGCCACCTTTTGATGTTTCTTGACTTTATACAGCTTGGTGTAGACAGTTGACTTTGTAGCGTTGTGTTGGGCTCTTAGGTCGTCAAAGCAAGCAGCCCACTCAGCCTTTCTGGTATTGACTTCAGCATTCGTGGCTTGGGCTGTATCTTCTTTCTTGTCTGACACTTTCCATTTTCTCTAGAGTCTCGAAGGTTTCACTGACAAGGTTGTCACCCAGATTGAGTACCACATTGCCTTTGGTGTCAGTGTACTCTGGATAATGTTGATCAGTGACATCTTCTATCTTGATCTTATCAATATCATTAAGTTTGTTGTCACTATCACCTTGGACTGTTGGAGTGTTTTTCATGACGTCAGTAAAGTCGTGAATTATCTCCCCCTCTTCTGGTGTAACTCACAGATCTCCTTACAATCCCTTGCAGATCAAAAATCATGGTTAATTGAGTCTTAACCTGCTGAAGGGGATCTACATCATATTCATCCCTCTGAAAATTGGATCTGTTTGATTTACACATTCAACACAACAATTATTAGTTCATAATCAAAACAGAAACATTGACATTAAATATAAACAGTCATTACATTAAGTTGATACATGATTCAAATACATATGATTCCAGTTACATAAATAACTAAACATTACTCTTATCATGAATCATCTGCTCTTCTGCTGACGGGGCGGATGTGAAGGCACCTTGATCTTGTGCTCTTTTAGTCCTCCTTCACTGGTAAGTGTGGCACCCACAGCAGGTGAGTCATCATCTTCATCATCAACCACATCATTTCCAGTATCACCGGAAACATCTGTATCATCATCACCATCCTCATCCTCATCATCACTGTCATTATCACTGTCATCATCATTGTCATCTCCATCCCCTTCCTTGATCTTCAGGGGCTCTTCCTTGGATCCCTTGAGACGCAACATGATGGTCTTGTTAGTGGTCTCCAACTCCTCAATCCTTTTTACTGATTGGACATTCTGCTCCCGGAGTTGGGACATCTCTGCACGCTAAGCATCCATCAGCTGGGCCTGCTGAGATATCTGCGGAGCTTGGGAAGCAGTAAGGTCTACTAGCTGTCGTAACTGAGCAGTCTTCTCTTCATCTGCAGCTAATAGCCTCAACACCATACGGTTAAGTGCTGAGAGTTGTTCCTCTACCCCACTGGGAGGCAGAGGTGAGACTGATGTGTAGGAGGGAAATGATGGTGGTACAGCATGGTGGCTAGTGGTGGTGGTGGTGGTGTGGTGTAGATTGGGGGTGGAATAACTGGTGGAGGTATGGCTGTAGTAGTGAGGGTGGAGGTGTGGTAGTGATAGTGGGTGGTATGGTAGTGGTGGTAGTTGTGATGGTGGTAGTGGGTGGAGTAATGGTGGTAGAAGTAGTGGTGGTGGTGGTATTGATGAAGGTGAGTCGTCTCTTCTTCTCATGTCGTGGGGCTAAGCCATCCACTTTTTCCTCAATCCTGTTGAGGAGATGCTCCCCCTAGAACACGGCTTGGCTGATTGGGAGCATATGTTGATCAGTGTCAGCCTCTCCCGACCCGTCGGGGCATTCACCAACCGCCCGGAGCCCTCGTTCTATGGCAACGACTTTACTGCCCATAGTCCGAGTCAACAGTTCCTCATCTGACTCGTCTTCCTCACCAGGTATGAAATCCTGGTGGAATCCAGCATTCTCAGCTCCATCTCCAGTGAGGGCAGATGCTGGAGATGCTATATCAGTAGTGGGACCCCTTGGTTGAGTGGGCCCTGCATCTCCAGCATCCCCGCTATCATCATCATCGGAATCATCCTTTGGAAGTTGTAGCTGCTCTACCTCAGAGTCACTGTCAACGTGACGTCATTTACGCCTAGCCGGCACCACGTAATCCTCCCAGGCTAGATGCCCGAACACTCTCCTCACAGGGGGCTTAACCTACTTCCCCCTGTAGACCTTCATACGACCCAAAGTAGTGTCGTCCATCACCTTGAGGATCACAGCATCCTCCTTCTCCTTTGACAAGGAAGGGAGCTTCTGGTCAATAATCAGCTGCATGAATCGAGGGTACATGCAAAAGCACTCCTTTCCTTTCCCCTCCATGTTCTCCACCAAGTAGGTGAAGATCATCTTGGAGAAGTTGAACCGATGGTTCAACACCAATGCTGCATACGCGTTCTGGATCTGATCTGACAGCTCATCAAATCCTCCCTTCCGAGACGCTATGCACTTCAGTAGCACATGTGCTAGGTACTTGAACTGGGGACACATGTTTCTCTTGTTTAGCACTCCTGCATTGATGTCCCCAGAGTACTTAGCTCTCAAGAAACATCCTCGGACAGTAAGGGGGTGTAGTCTAGTGGGACAGTCAGCATCGTCCCCAAACTACAGCACGTCCTGAGATCATCCTCAGTGATCTCAATGGCCTCTCCAAAAGTAGAACTCCTGATGCGATGAGGCTCTGAGGATCTATCAACAACTGCGCCTTCCCAGAAGGCCTACTGAATAGAGCGATACGGAGTACATGGAGTAGATATGGCATGAGAGATCCTCGATCTCCTCAGGAACGAGATAATGTCAAAAAGTCCAAAGCATTTCTGGATGTCAGATCTAGATGAGCACAAATGTTGTGCTTAGTGCTCATAGTCCACCGACTCGCCATCATAATCCCGCATTTGCTGTTGAATCCATATGATTTGAGAACAGCAGCTTGCAGCAGCAACGTATTCGGCTTCACAGGTTGACAATGCAACCGAGGTCTGCTTCTACACTGCCAGGTTACTAATCTTCTTCCAAAGAACTGACACCCTACTGATGTAGACTTGTAGTTCATCTTGCAGCCACCGTAATCCGAGTCGCTATACGATGTAAGTTCAAAGTCATCCTCATGAGGATACCACAATCCAAGTGCGGGTGTACCCTTTAGATAACGAAAAATCTGTTTGACCCCAATCAGATGGTTCATTTTAGGTTTTTCCTGATATCGTGAACATAGACATGTAGCATACATGATATCAGGTCATGAGGCAGTGAGATACATGAGAGAACCGATCATCCCTTGGTACATGGTGGCATCTACCAGATCACCATTCTCATCGGGTGCTATATCATGGTTTGTGGCAAGTGGAGTGCCAGCTGTAGAAGCATTTTCCATGTCAAACCGAATGAGAATTGTCTCCTACATACATGGTCTGATGTAGGAAAATCCCATTTGGTGTTTGATCCACCTGTAACCCGAGAATGAACTTCATCTCTCCCATTGCACTCATCTCAAACTCCGCCTTCATTACTGCTTCAAACTCTTTGCATAATTCTTTGTTCTTGGAACCGAAGATTATGTCGTCGACATAGATCTGTACCAGCAGTAAATCTCCATCTTTTTCTTTTATAAACAATGTACAGTCAATGACTCCCCTGCGAAAACCGTGTTTCACAAGGTGAGTCGAGAGTTTCTCATACCAGGCCCTCGGTGCTTGATGAAGCCCATATAGCGCCTTGTCGAGTTTGTAAACTCTGTCCCAATGATATGGATCCTCAAATCCCTTAGGTCGACTCATGTACACTGTCTCTCTGATCTCATCATGAAGGAACGCACTTTTCACATCTAGTTGATAAACTTTGATTTTCATATAAGATGCATAGGCAAGGAAGATGCGGATTGTTCCATCCATGCCACTGGTGCAAACACTTCATTGTAGTCGATACCCTCAACTTGTCGAAAACCCTAAACAACAAGCTGAGCTTTGTTTCTGATGATCACTCCCTGATCATCTTTCTTGCATTTCAAGACCCATTTGGTGCCGATAACTTTAGCACCTTTAGGCCTATCCACTAGAGTCCATACACCTAACTTCTTAAACTAAAGAAGTTCTTCTTGCATGGCACTCACCCACGCTTCATCATTTAGTGCTTCGCTAACATACTTTGGCTCAAACTGGACACAAAGCAGCGGTAGGCACCGTCGTGAAGGTATCCCTCTTCCATCACAGAGGCATAATCAGCTGAGTACAGCTGATTTCTTGTCTGAACCCCTGATCTCACATCTCCTATCACATTATCCAAAGGATGATATACATTTAGACGTGAGCTGGGAGTTGTTGGAACAACTACCTCAGAATCAAGATTGTGAACATTTGGTTCTGGATCTAAGGCAATAGGAGTCTAAGGTTCCGAAGTCTCAGACGCATCACTATGAGATGTTTGTGGACTTGTGGTAGGCGGAACCTGTACATCCTGGTTGTTCTGATCATTTTCCACATTTTCTTCATCAGAAAAAGAGTCACTTACATCAAGTGCTCCACCTGAGTTGGTAGATGATTGACTTTGTGAACTGGATGGTGTTGAATCTTGAGACGGTGTCGTCAAGACATCATACATCATCTTATTAGCCAACTCGTCTTCTGAAGCAGAAAGAGGTAAGTTGAAGGACTTGAAGAATCCATCATAGTCGAAGAAGTAAGTAGGTCCTTTTCCAGCAGGTGGTGTGATTTATCTCTGAACATCAACGTTACACCACACCTCTACTTGACCCGTTGAGTTGTTGTAAACTCTCTTGTTCGGTATGTTGTATTCTAGAAAGATCCCTTCATCAACCTTCTCACTGAATTTTCCCTCCTGAGTCTTCTTCAGTAGGGTGCACAGAGCGCCAAACGGCTCGAGATACTCTAAGTTAGGTTTACGTCATTGTAGTAACTCGTAGCACGTATTTCCATGGCATTTCACTATCAGAACTCGATTAAGCATGTAACACGCATTTGCCACTGCTTCATTCCAAATTTGAATAGGCAGTTTCGAGTCTGCCAGCATAGTACGTGCCATCTCTATCAAGCTGCGGTTCTTCCGTTCAGCAACTTCGTTCATCTGAGGGTTGTAGGCTGAGGTAAATTGATGCACGATTCCCTTTTCCTTGCAATAGGCCTCCATCCACTAATTCTTGAACTCGGTTCCGTTGTCTGAGCGCACCTGTCGTACCTTCAGCTTGTATAGGGATTCCAGTGTAGTTACCAATTCCTTGAAGGATTCAAATGTTTCTGATTTGGATTTCAGAAACATTCCGCAAGAGAATCTTGAGTAGTCATCAGTAACTACATAGCAATACAAGTCACCTACGATGCTTCTTGTACTGACTGGACCAAACAGATCCATGTGAAGGAGCTCAAGATGAAGTTCTATAGAATGAACTTTCTTTTCCTTATGAGACTTCTTCGTCTGTTTGCCCTTTTTGCAAGCAACACAGAAATCCAGGAGTTGGAAGTTTTTGACATTTACTCCCCTCACTAGATCATTCTGGACCAGGTGATTCATCTTCCTCGGATTTATGTGTCCCATTCTCCTATGCCAGGAGATGGAGTCCTTCTCAGTAGCTTTGGACAAGAAGCACTAAACTTCATGATCCATTGTGGAGGCCTTTGAGAGATCCAAAACATAAAGATCATTATATCTTGATGCTGACATTAGGATTTGGTCCTCCGGGATCACGTAGTACTTCTTCAGAATGTAGCACTTCTTATTGTCAAAGACTACTTCGAATCCTTTATTATATATTTGAGAAACTGAAAGCAAGTTATTTTGTAATTGTTGGGCGTAGTTTACCTTATCAAACTTAATTTTCTCATTTCCCACTTCCCCTTGGGCTGTGATGTACCCGCCTTTGTTTCCAGCAAATGAAACATCCCTCCTTTGATTTGTCTGATGTTTGATAAGAGAGCTCTGTTCCTTGTCATGTTCCTGGATGCTCCGCTATCTACAATCCACGTGTTAGTCTCAGCACTATAGCGAACACCCTACACATTCAATGAAAACATTAGTTCATGTTAGGAACCCAAGCCTACACTAGCTTGGGTTTCCCTGAGGCATCACACATCATAAACTCACCATTGACCTTTTGAGGTTGAGGGAAGCCCAGATTGTTTTTTGTTCTCATTTTCAGACACTGAGGCAGATTTTAATTTCCATAGACCAGCTTTGTGTAGGGCATGTTTGTGATAACAGACGACTGGCTGATGGATTGAAATGCGGGTTCACTAGCCCTTTTAGGAGGCGTCACTGAGTTCCTCTTAAAAGATCTAGTTTTAGATGCAAGAAGTTCAACTTTCCTCCTCGGTGTCTGATAATAAGGACAATGAGACGCTATGTGACCATACTCTCCACAATTATAGCAGGATCTGCTTTCAACTTTACGGTTTATATGTTTTGGTGGAGATGTAGATGTCACGTGGTCGACCTTATTATGTTTAGATTGAGGCACTTCTTTATTAGATGTATGATTTGGTTTTACAAAGTTAATTGTTTTAACTGGTTTTACATCTTGTGTTTCTTGTTTACCTAGACTTTGATATGACGCTCGTGATTGATTGGGTTTTATAGTCCTTTTGGGTTCTGATTTGACTTTGTTTGACCCTGACATTAACTTAACCTTTTCAAACTCAATTTCTAAGTTAACACAAGGCATCTTTCCTTTTGCCTTTGAAGTGGCCTCCTTTTGCTTAGCATCAGATTCATTTGATTTACTTACGGAATCTGGATCACTAACAAGAGGAGTGCATACAACGTGATCCTTGATGGGGTTATTGTTAATCGGTTTACTTTTGGTGTTTATCAAGGTCACAGATGGTGGTGGAACCACTTTGTATTCCAATCCCTCCCTATTGTTTCTCTCTCTCTCACTAAGTGTTGGACAATGTGAAATGAGCTTGTCCAACTGTATAGTTTTTGTTTTAAGGAGTTAACTTCTACTTCTAAAACTGCTTTCTGCTTCTTAGTGTCCTCTAGGGAGTTCAGATAATACCTAATGTCATTTGCTTGGTTAAAGGCAACTACCTATGTCTCCCTAAGCTGTTTATTGAATAGGTCTATCTTTTCCTTGTAACTGTGCTCATTTTGTTTTAATACTCTATTTGCCTCAGTGCACAGTTCCAGATCCTTTAGTAAGCTATCATTATGATCTACTAACCTAGAAAATTTCAAATCTATACTTTCTCTAAATTTATTACAATCTAAACAAGCATGATTAATAAAAAACTGGTCAGTAGTACTTACCTGAGATGTTGAAGAGGAATCGGCCATTAGTGCAGAATTTGTTGTTTCTGGTTCTGGTGATTCTGACGTTGATGCAGATTTTTCTTCTTCAGGCGGTTGGTTGGCCACATTTGCAGTGTCTTCAGAATTTGACATCGCGAGCTCTACTGCTATATCTCCCTCACTAGTAGAATCGTCATCAATGTCCTCCACATTAGCTATGTTGGACTCTCCCGGTGAGACAAACCGGAAGCTCCAGTCCTGTCCGTCATCCTCATTTGCAGTCAAGGATTTGGGATCCTTGCTTGATGAAGTAGAACTGCTAGATGTGGCCTTGTCCTGATGATTTAAGGATGAGAAGGGATTGCTGTTCCCAGTCTTCTTTGGCTTTACACACTCCCGCTTGAAATGTCCCTTCTCACCATAGTTGAAACAAGTTACGTTTGATTTGTCGAAGCCAAAGGTTGTATCTTTGGTAGCAACCAAGTTCTGTCCGGTCTTTTTGACAAACTTTTTAGCTCGTCGGTCAGCACTTGCCAAAGCCCACATTATGTTAATTCGTTCCAACTCCATTCGTCCACCTATTCATAATCTTCATCTGCCAGGTGATAATTTCCTATATTTCCAGCAACCAGTCCATCATAGGAGTGGACTACAACAGCTAAGAGGTCCATGTGTTCTTTGGCCACCTCAACAGTCACATTACCGAAGTTGTCGGTTTCAGTTTTGCTGCATTAGCATCAGGTATCATATACTGGGTGCCAGGACGACCCTGACGTTTCGGACCCTGAAGTTGACGGTTGTGCTGGAATTGCTGCACTTGAGACGAAGGCAGTTTGCAGTGGTGCTCCAGATGTCTTGACCGAGGAGTTGTATTGTAAAGTGCAGGATTCTGATCGTAGTTGGCTTTTTGGGCTTTGTACTTCATCCTAAGCTCCTCTTCCCTTAGTTTAAGAATGAAGTCATTTATGTCTAACTTCGAGAGCATTCATTCT
>CM046445.1:33896324-33918824 GCA_025506515.1 Flaveria trinervia
AATAGGGTATTAAAACAAAATGAGCACAGTTATAAGAAAAGATAGACCTTTTGACTAAACAGCTTAGGGAAACCGAAGTAGTTGCCTTTAATCAAGCTAATGACATTAGGTATTATCTAAACTCCCTAGAAGACACTAAGAAGCAAAAGGCAGTTCTAGAAGTAGAAGTAAATTCACTAAAACAGAAACTGCATAGTTGGACTAGTTCTTCGCACATAGTCCAACACTTAGTGAAAGAAAGGAACAACGGGGAGGGACTGGGTTATAAAGTGGTTCCGCCACCACCTGAGACTTTGATGAACACTAAGACTAGACCTATAAATAGTAATCCCATCAAGGATCATGTAGTGTCTACTCCTCTTGTTAGTGATCCAGATTCCTTATGTTTATCTATTGACACTGGAAACAAACAAAAGGAGACCACTTCAAAGGCAAAGGGTAAATTGCCTTGTGTTAATCTGGAAAAGAAATTTGAAAAGGTTAACTTAAAGTCAGGTTCTAACAAAGTCAAATTAGAACCAAAAAGGGCTTCTAAGGATAATCTTTCACATACTTCAAGTCAAAGACCAATTAACCAAAAAGAAAAGGATGTCAAACAGGTTATATCAGTTAATTTTGTTAAACCAGTAAACACATCAAAAGAACTAGAGTCAAAACATAAAGTGAGTGATGTTACTAGAGTGTCACACACGTCTCCACAAAGAAAGTTTAATCATAAGGTTGATAGCAGGGCGTGCTACAACTATGGAGAATGTGGACACATTGCTTCCTACTGTACTTATTATCAGACACCTAGGAAGAAGATTGAACTTCAGGACTCAAAACCTAAGTCTTCTAAGAGGATCTCTTTAACTCCACCTAGAAGAACTAGTGAACAGAAAGTTCAATCCGTTAGCCAGTCGACTGTTTATCACAAACAGGCATTGCACAAATCTGGCCTATGGAAAGAAAAGTCAACCTTTGTGGCTAATAATGATGACAAGAAGGAACCTGAGCTACCCTCACCTTCTAAGGGTCAATGGGTTGAATTTCTGATGTGTGATGCCTCTGGGAAACCCAAGCCAGTAAAGGCTTGGGTTCCTAACCTAAACTAATCCTTTACCTTGTATGTGCAGGTTGTTCAATACAGTGCTGAAACTAACACGTGGATAGTAGACAGCGGAGCATCCAGGCACATGACAGGAAACAGAGCTTTTTATCAAATGTCAAACAAATAAAAGGAGGGCATGTTTCGTTTGCTGGAAACAAGGGAGGTTATATCATAGCTCAGGGAGAAGTTGGAAATCAGAAAGTTAAGTTTGATAGGGTGAACTACGTCCAGCAACTTCAAAACAACTTACTCTCTGTTTCTCAAATATGTGATAAGGAATTTAAAGTCATCTTCGACAACAAGAAGTGCTACGTACTAAAGAAAGACTACATGATCCCAAAGGACCAAGTTTTGATGACTGCTTCAAGATATAAAGATCTTTATGTCTTGGATCTGTCAACAGCTTCTACAATGGATCATGAGGTTCAGTGTTTTCTATCCAAAGCTACTGAAAAAGACTCCATCTCCTGGCATAGGAGAACGGGACACATCAGTCAAAGTGTCCCGAAAAACATGTTACGAGCTACTACAAAGACGCAAACCGAACTTGGAGTATCTCGAACCATTTGGGGCGCCGTGCACACTTCTGAAGAAGACACAAGAGGGTAAATTCAGTGAGAAGGCAGATGAAGGCATCTTTCTAGGATACAACATACCTAACAAGCGAGTTTACAACAACTCAACAGGTCTAGTAGAAGTTTGGTGTAATGTTGATGTTCAGCGATTCACCACACCACCTACTGGCAAAGGACCCGCCTACTTCTTTGACTATGATGGATTCTTCAAGTCGTTCAACATTCCTCTATCTCCCTCGGATGACGAATTAGCTACACGAATGATGTATGATAGCTTGAATCCACCAACATCTAGCTCACAGGAGAATCATCTACTCAGTCAGGGGAAGTAATCGACGACAGTGACACCTCCTCTGAAAATGAAGCGGAAGAAGATAACCAGAACAGTCAGGAGGAACAGGTTCAAGTTCCTAAAAGTCCACGAGCATCTACCAGTGGTGCACCTTCGACGTCAGAGCCTCAAACTCCAACTACCTCAGATGAAGAACCAAATGTTCATCATCTTGGCTCTGAGGTAGTTGTTCCTACTACTCCAGGATCACGTCTAAACGTTTATCATCCCTTAGAAAATGTCATTGGGGATGTCCGATCAGGAGTACAAACCCGAAATCAGCTGTACTCAGCTGATTATGCCTCTGTTATGGAAAAGGGATATTCATGATGGTGCCTATCGGTGTTTTGTCTCACAGGTTGAGCCAAAATATGTCAGTGAAGCACTAAATGATGAGGCGTGGGTGAGTGCAATGCAAGAAGAACTTCTTCAGTTCAGAAGTTAGGTGTATGGTCTCTGGTTGATAGACCTAAAGGTGCTAAGGTCATTGGCACCAAATGGGTTTTAAAATGCAAGAAAGATGACCAAGGGGTCATTATCAGGAACAAGGCTCGACTGATTGTTCAGGGATTTCGCCAAGTCGAGGGAATTGATTACAATGAGGTGTTTGCACCCGTGGCAAGGATGGAAGCCATTCGTATCTTCCTTGCCTATGCATCGTACATGAAGATTAAAGTCTATCAATTCGATGTGAAGAGTGCATTTCTTCATGGGGAAATCAGAGAAACAGTCTATGTCAGTCAACCGAGGGATTTGAAGATCCTTATCATCAGGATAGAGTCTACAAGCTCGACAAGGCTTTATACGGGCTTCATCAAGCTCCAAGAGCTTGGTATGAGAAACTCTCGACTCATCTTGTGAAACACGGCTTTCGTAGGGGAGTCATTGACTGCACGCTGTTCATTAAAGAAAAAGATGGCGACCTACTGCTCGTACAAATCTATGTTGATGACATAATTTTCGGTTCAAGAACGAAGAGTTATGCAAAGAGTTTGAAGCAGTTATGAAGAAAGAGTTTGAGATGAGTGCTATGGGGGAGATGAAGTTCTTTCTCGGGCTACAAGTGGATCAAACACCAAATGGGATCTTTCTACATCAGACCAAGTACATAAGAGACATTCTCAATCGTTTTGACATGGAGAATGCATCTGCTGCTGGTACTCCACTGGCTACGAATCACGACATAGCACCTGATGAAAATGGAGATCTTATGGATGCCACGATGTACCGAGGAATGATTGGATCCCTCATGTATCTCACTGCCTCTAGACCAGATATCATGTATGCGACATGTTTATGTTCTAGATATCAGGCTAAACCTAAGGTCAATCATCTGATCGGGGTCAAAAGTGTTGGACCAAAAGAACCAATGAGCCAAGATCAGAAAACCTCTAAGTCCCACATGGTATCACAACAACTGCTGAAAGACTCATCAACAGTTGACAAGTGCTGAAGACTTCAACAGCTGAAGATCAAGTGCTGAAGATTACAACAGCCGAAGAACTAAAGTGTTGAAGTATAACAGCTGAAGAACACAAGTACTAAAGCTGAACAGCTGAAGAACACAAGTACTAAAGCTGAACAGCTGAAGAACACAAGTACTGAAGCTGAACAGCTGAAGAACACAAGTGCTGAAGCTGAAAGACCAAAGTACTGAAGTACAACAGCTGAAGAGTTTACAAGTGCTGAAGATCAACAACTGATGTACAAAGTCTGAAGACAAAGACTGAAGACATCAGCTGATGATATCTACTGAAGTCATCAGCTGATGAAACACCTGAAGGTCAAAGTCTGAAGATCAAGTACTGAAGCCTCAGTAGTTTGTCACAACTGCTGAAGAGTACTTCTTCAGTAGTTGTGATATCAGTAGTTTTATATTTCTAGTTTCAGTAGTTTTATGTTTCAGTAGTTTTGTAAACGACTGAAGAGCTTGTTCTTTAGTCGTTGTAGTTTCAGTAGTTTTATATTTTGTACTTAACACTCTGATATGTTCTCAGTTGTTGTGAACATTTCAGTAGTTTGTTAAGAGTTAGTTATTTTTGTTTTAGATCTGCCAGTTGTCACTTTCCGTGATAACAGCAGTGATTGTTGCACTCTATATAAGGAGTGACAACCTATTGTAATATGAGAGAAGAAGATGGAATGAATGAATTATTTGATTAGAAATATTCTACATTTATAAACATTCCTTGAAATCAGAAATATATATTCTCTCTATAACCGTATGCGTTCTTAATGCATACTAGTATCGATTGCTTGCTACAATTTGTCTAATTCTTGTTCATATTCCGCTGCTTTGAATCCTAATACATCAACTTGTGATCGATGATCCTGTCAAATGGTATCAGAGCAGGTTAATCATTGATCGATCTAATAATTGATCATTGAAACTGCTATTCAAGATCTAAGTTTGATTGAATTAGCTTTTGTTTTTGCAAGAAACGGTTATAGAGATTGAATTTTCTGTATTTCTAGTCATTCATCCTGAGATCTTCTCTTGGTTTTCATGAGTTTGTTGTGGTCTGTTTAAAACTTTTAAAAGCTTGAATTAAATTGTTTTTGAACTGAAAATGACTACTCCCTCCAATGATCCTCACAATACTGGTTCCTCAACCAAGCCACCAATGCTGGTTAGGAATGAGTATAACATATGGCAAAGACGTATGCTCCACCACCTGTCTGTTAATAGCGCAGGTGTTGGACATCAGTGGTACATGGTCCACACAAGCCTATGGTGAATAACCCAAAAACCAATCAAATGGTTCCGAAGAGGAGGGAGCAATACTCTGATGAGGATAGAAGATGCTTGAAATTGATGCAAAAGCCCATGGAATTCTGGCCATGGCACTGCCAAATGAAATCTATTCTGGGCTAATGCATCATGAAACTGCCCATGACCTCTGGAATGCCTTGAAAGAACAATTTGGAGGAACAGATGAGGTCTTGGCAAATAATAGAGAAATTCTTGCCCAAAAATATGAGACATTCTCTCATAGAAAGGGTGAGACACTGACTCAACAATATGAGCGGTTCTCTTGTTTGATCTCTGAACTAAAAATGGTCAAACTTGAGTACACAAATATTCAGATGAATAACAGATTTCTCAGATCACTGCCTGAGAGATGGGACACATATACTATTGTCCTACGCTCCAGTGCAAGTTTGGACAAACTATCTCTCACCCAACTCCATGGGAAACTGCTCACTTTTGAGAGAGAGATAGAACAGAAGAGAAAGCTGTCTTCATCTGGAAAGCTCACTGAAGACTTTGTACCAGGCAACACTGCCTTGGTGGGTCATGAGTCAGAATATGCTTCATCTGAATGCCAGTATGATGAGCATATTAATTTCTCTACAAGCACTTCTGATTCTGCATTTGTGAGTATTGATGGTCAGTTTACTGGGTGTAATAATGACAATTTATGCTTCATTATGGATGATCTCAAGGGGATTGCTGATGATGACTTAGAAGAGATGGATATTGAGCCAAATGGCCCTGATAAATATCAGATCTCAGAAGTTCTATAAAAGAACTGGAAGAAAATTCCCAGGACTCTCTGGCAAAACCAAAGTTGGTTTTGACAAGAGCAAGTTGAGGTGTCACAAATGCCAAAGGCTTGGACACTTTGCAAGAGAGTGTAGATCAACTGGATCTAACTCCACTGCACCCTTGTGACTTTTTCCTGGCAATAGTCAACAACACAGAGGGCAACATCCTGTCACCTCTAGTCATCATCCTCAACAACAATCTCCGACATATTTTGTTCCTCAGGGTCAAATGCCATATCTGTACCCTTGTTATTACATGCCACAGTCAAATCAAGTTCAAGTTCCTATGGCACCACAACCTCATGCACTACCAGAACCTCAGCCATCCCAATCTCATCAACAACCTCAACCTCAACAACACAGCTTCTTCACCCCAGAAGTTGTTGACTGGAGCAGTTTACCAGATGACATGTCTGGTCATGACCAACTGTTCTCAGGTGCTGGTCAACATGGTGGTGACAGTCCTTTTGGGAATCTAGCTCTTATGGCTTTGGAGTCTGCTGATACTTCATTTTCTAATGCCTCTACACCTCAGGTATCACAGGTATCCTCTGAGGCAAAAGCCAAATTATGTTCTGAACCATGCATAGCAGCATTTGCTTCCATTAGAGAAGCAAATGTAGCTCTAATTAATAAGAACATTGAGCTAGAACAAACAATTTCCAAAAAAAAGCTGAGTTTGAGTCTGTGCTTAAAGATAAAAATGATGAGATTTATAACTAAATTGCCAAATAATTGATGATAAGGCTAGAGAAGAAGTACTTCTAGAGAAGTACAAAGATCTCAAAGAAACCCTTGCAGTTACCCAGGTCGAGTGTGATAGATGGGTACAATCATGCAAAGGTTTTGAAATGCTTCTTAGTAAGCAATCTGCTTCAAATGTGAAGTTTGGAATTGGTTACAATCACACTGCTCCACCTACAGATTTTACCCCAAGAGCAGAGGTAGAATCTGATGGTGAGAGTGATAACCACCATCACATCATGTGATCTACCTTCTGATACAGCACAATCAGAAGTAGAAGTCAGCATCAAGCCCTCTTTGAACTTATCAGCTGATGTTGATGGTTCAAATGCTGACATCCACATGATTAATGAGTTGATCAACTCAGGAGTTAATCCTGAAGGTCCTGAAAGGACTAGAGAGCAGGATCTAACACCTGAAGTTCAAACTTCAACTGCTGTCAGTACTGAAGAGAACAAAACTGACAGTAGAAGAGTTTGAAGACTACTAAAGAGGCAGTCAAGAAAGCAAACAATGCTTCCAAAGCATTGAAGAACAAGTCTTCAGTTGCTTCACCCTCTTTAGTTGATGATCAACCTAAGATGAAGAAGAACCATGTGAAGTATGTGGTTTGTTCAATCATCTTACATGATGATTGTTGGTACAAAAGAGGTTCCAAACTCAAACAAAAAGAAGAAATTAAAGAGAAAATGGTAAAAATGAAACTGAGTTTGAGACCACATTTGTATCAGCAACATCAAATCCTGTAACCCTTAAGTCCTCAAAGAAATCCAAAAAGGAAGAGGTTAAACAGGTGATAGCTGAGGGTGCTCAGAAGAAGAAGGTGCAACATAGGAACTTATCAAACTCCACTAGCAATGTGTCTGATGAGCTGAAAGCTTTATCACAAAATCAGACACAGCTGGTATGATGGTTCAACATCTGTTGGGTAGAGTTAACCAACTAGATGCTGCTATGTTGAAACCATAGAAAAGGCGGTCCAAGCCAAAGGACTCCTCTTCTACACCATCTTCTTTCTCTCAAGCTGTTGTTTCAGATAAACCTGTTAGTTTACCATCTATTGATGAGACCAGGCCCAAAACCAAAAAGGTTTGGGTCTAAAACTAACTGATTGTTTATTATTGCAGGGTTCTTCAACATGCCAAAGTAGCATCTGGTATGTAGACAGTGGGGGATCTATGCACATGACTGGGAACAACTCTCTTCTTCATGACTACTCTCAAGGAAAGAAGGGATTGTCTCTTTTGGCAATGATGCTAGGGGTTACATCATCGGTAAGGGCTTTGTCTCCAATGGAGAAATCAAATTTGATGATGTTAATCATGTGGAAAATCTCAAGTACAATCTCTTGAGTGTCAGTCAAATGTGTGATAAAGGCCATGTTGCCCTTTTCACCAGTCAAAACTATAGGATTCTGTCATCCAAAGTTTTGCACTTGATTGACAAGTGTTGGATGATCACACTCTCCTAAAAGCCAACAGGACAGGAAGAGTGTATGCCTTAGATCTTTCTAAGAAATAGATCTCAAAGGCAATCCTTGCCTATTTTCAAAGCCTCTTCTCAAGAATCTAAACTGTGGCACAGGAGGCTTGGTCATGTTAATCTCAAAAACATGAATCAGCTTACCCACAATAGTTTAGTCAGAGGCTTACCAATAAAGGAGTTCCACTGTGATGAAACCTGCACTGCGTGTTTAAAAGGAAAACAGCACAAAGTCTCATTCCCTCCCATTGAAGTGCCTAAGTCCAATGCCTGCTTGCAATACTGCATATGGATCTATTTGGTCCGTGAGAGTAATGAGCATGGCAAAGAAGAAATACTGTCTGGTAATTATGGATGATTACTCCAGATTGTATGGACTTTCTTTCTACATTCAAAGGATGAGGCTGCTCAGAAGATTATTCACTTTGTGTTGTATATTGAGAAGCAGTATTCCCTTCCAGTCAAGTGTATTAGGAGTGACAATGGAACTGAGTTCAGAAATCATACACTTGATGACTTCTATCTTCAAAGGGAATCAAAAGGCAGTTCAGCATTCCAAGGACTCCAGAACAAAATGGAGTAATGGAGAGAAAGAACAGGACCCTCATTGAAGCTGCAAGGTCCATGCTGGCTGACTCAGGTTTGCCACTGACCTTTGGGCTGAAGCTGTCAACACAGCTTGCTATGTGCAAAATAGAGTTTTAGTAAATCAGAGGTTGATGAAGACTCCATATGAAGTTCTCCATCATTTGGCTCCTCTGATTTCATTTTTCAAAGCATTTGGGTGTCCCTGTTTATTCTCAACACAAAGGATCAACTCCATAAATTTGATCCTAAGGTGGATGGAGGGTATTTTGTTGGGTATTCATCTACTTGCAAGGCATACAGAGTCTTCAACTGCAGAACAAAGATGGTTGAAGAAACTCTACATGTTAAGTTCAATGAATCTCCAAAGGACAAGATTCCACAAAGCCCTATGGAGTTATTTGATTTGGACATACTGCAATATGTTCCTTATCAAACTCCTGCTATTGCTCCTGTCAACAGTTCACCACCTGGTGGTACTGCTGATGATGATGATGATTGCAGTACTCACCTCTTCAGGTTTAGTGAGCAGCTGCCTGATTCAGCTAGACCTGATGTTCCTGTAGCTCCAGTAGCACCATCCACAACAAATGCTGATGAGATATCTTCGAATTCAACTTCCTTTGAATTACAATCCACTGATTGGTTTCAAGGAAATGATTCACCATCACCATCTATTACTGCTGAGCCTGCTACAAACACTTGCACAGATCTCATTGTGTATCAAGATCTGAAGAATCACCCTATGTCTCAAATCATTGGTGATATCACTGCTGGGGTATCAACAAGAAGTCAATTGTCAAATTTCTGCTTCTATGCTCTCTCATCAGTCAGCAAGAGCCAAAGAATTATCACATTGCTTTAAAGGACAATGGATGGGTTGATGCCATGCAGCTTGAGCTTCTTCAGTTCAAGAAACAGCAAGTGTGGGAACTGGTTCCTCTACCTCCAGGTAAGTGTGCAATAGGCACTAAATGGGTGTTTAGGAACAAAACTAATGAAAATGGGCTTATCGTTAAGAACAAGGCCAGACTGGTTGTTCAGGGGTTTGCACAAGAAGAAGGTATTGATTATGATGAAACCTTTGCCCTGTAGCCAGACTGGAAGCAATTCGATTGTTTTTAGCTTATGCTGCTTATCAAAATCTTAAAGTTTTTCAAATGGATGTCAAAAGTGCATTTTTGTATGGAAAAATTAAAGAAGAAGTTTATGTATGTCAACCTCCGGGCTTTGAGGACAATAAACATCCTAATTGGGTGTATAAGCTTGATAAGGCTCTTTATGGGTTAAAACAAGCTCCTAGAGCCTGGTATGAGACATTATCAAACTTTCTTCTAGAAAATAATTTCACTAGAGGCTCCATAGATAAGACTTTATTCATTAAGAAAGCTGGGCAGCATAATCTACTTGTTCAAATTTATGTAGATGACATCATTTTTGCATCCTCTGATCCAAAGTTGTGTGATGCCTTTACAAAGTTGATGCAACAGAAGTTTGAAATGAGTGCCATGGGAGAGTTACAATTCTTTCTGGGGTTGCAAATCAAACAAAAGGCAAATATACAAAAGATCTTTTGCAAAAGTTTGATTTACAAAACTGTAAGCCTTGTTCTACTCCCATGTGCAGCACCACACAACTGGATACAGATCAGAAAGGTAAAGTGGTTGATGAAACACTTTACAGATGTATGATTGGGTCCTTGATGTATTTAACAGCTTCTAGACCAGATATTATGTTTGCTACATGTGTTTGTGCTAGATTTCAGGCTGCACCTAAAGAGTCTCATTTGATTGCAGTCAAGAGGATCTTTAGATATCTGCAAGGCACTCCATCTCTAGGTTTATGGTATTCTACCGAACATTCTGGTAAATTAGTGCTTTTTCTGACAGTGACTATGCAGGGTGTAAGTTGACCAGGAAATCAACGTCTGGTGGATGTCAATTCCTAGGCAACTGCTTGATTTCTTGGCAGAGCAAGAAACAGACCTCAGTTGCTACATCAACTGCTGAAGCAGAGTACATTGCGCTGCAAGTTTACATCTCAGGTACTCTGGCTTCAAAACCAACTTTTGGATTATGGCATTTCAGAGACTAAGACTCCATTGTTAATGGATAGTGCTTCAGCTCTTTGCATTGTCAAAAATCCAGTCCAGCACTCTAGGACCAAACATATAGAGATCAGACATCATTTTATAAGGGATTGTTTTGAAAAAGGTCTGATTGATCCTAAGTTTGTGCCTAGTGCTGATGAGCTTGCAGACATTTTCACTAAGCCTTTGGATAGTTCAACTTTCCAAAACCTGTGTTAAGGCTTGGTATGCTGCAGCTAGAATAAGTGACAACTACTGATGATCTTAGTAATAAGTACTGATGATCATTAGTACCTATGTCACATATAAGTACTGATGAGCTCTTTACCCTCAGTAGTTTTTATAACTACTGAAGGCTAAATGTCTCACCAGTACTAAGTACTTCATCTGTTCTAAACTACTGATGTAGTTACAACTACTGATGCAGTTACAACTACTGCAATCAGTAAAAACAGATAAGTACTGATGTCCTATGAAACAAATGAAATCAGCCAAAAAGACTGATGAATGTGTTGAGGACAGTATGAAACAGCTGAAAAGCTAAGAACTGACGAAAACAGCTGAAGAGAACTTTCTCTTCAGTCGTTTGTACAACTGCTGTTTCATTCTAAACAACTGAAGCAAAACCACGTCTTCAGTAGTTTTATAACTACTGATGACTAATACCAAGTCTTCAGTTGTTTACAACAGCTGATGACAAAACCACTGTCTTCAGTAGTTTCATAACTATTGATGACAAACAACACGTCTCAGTTGTTTCAATCATCTGAAGTCTCAAAACACGGTCTTCAGTCGTTTAAAACTACTGATGACTAACACCACATCCTTCAGTCGTTCTTACCGTACCCTATAATATCCCTAACCTAAGCTCTCATGCTTCATCTTCTTCAAACCTAACGTTCCTCTCCAAAACTTCCCTCTTCTCCATGGCGTCCATGCAAATTAAACCGCGACACAACTGTGTTGCCTACCTCACTAAATCGCCCATCTGGACTAAGTTCGATACTGCTATCGATCTTATGGTTCAGTCCCAATACACTCGACATTTCTTCTGAATCCCATACTACATGCCGAATCCTTGCACCAATTTTGGATGAACGTTACTGTTACCACTGGGGAGAACAACCACCATCCCTCCAGTCGGTCGTAAACAACAAAGAAGTAGTCATCACTCCTGCAATAATCCGCAAATTCTTCAACTGAATGATGCTAGTTCTCCTGCTGGATATCCGAAGGGCACCATAGATTATCCTTTGCTCAACATGGATATCAAGGCGATCTCAGTGCCTCCACTATCATGAAGAAACATTTTAATGACGCTGAGCGCCTGATTTTTCACATGGTGAATGTATGTTTGGCCCTAAGACGTCGTCTTGGGATCAAATGTCGACAAAATGGCAGCAGGTAATGTATTCTATTCTTGAGCAAAACCACTAAATTTTTCAGAAATAATATTTTTAGAGCTCAAGGATATGGCTCAAAAGCTAACTACCAACCGTTGGATACTATATCCACGGTTCATAATGGCCATCATTACAACCAGCTTAATGCTGAGGGACTTGTTGGCTTGGGAGTCCCTGCTACGGCTGTTCTGCCGGAAGTATACTCCCGGCACAACTCTGACCAGACACTCA
Source organism: Flaveria trinervia (assembly GCA_025506515.1). Taxonomy (NCBI): domain Eukaryota; kingdom Viridiplantae; phylum Streptophyta; class Magnoliopsida; order Asterales; family Asteraceae; genus Flaveria; species Flaveria trinervia. The sequence goes on from CM046445.1 coordinate 33,908,404, forward strand.
AAATGGCTGCCAAGCTGCGAAAACCCACAGCTGGAACCCACACCCCACCTCCAATCCAAAGTCCCCACCAAACCCACCAAAAAGAAACCCAAACAGCTACTCAGGGATTGAGTCCCCTGAGGATGCCCCTGCAACACAAACGCAGGATATATCCACTAGTCCAAACCCCCTAGTGGATACAATGACTCTTCAAGCCATAGCCGCTCAGGCTTCCTCTCAACAGGAGCCTGCAGCAACCACACAAGGGGTACCTACAAATCTGGGATCTTCCTCACTTGAGGAATTGCCATTGAAGAGCACCAACCTCCCCAGGTGCACACTGCTTCTATCCCTTCACCCCAACAACCGTCCCTCACAGCCCACTTTAATAGTTGCACAAGTGCTGACTCAACTGCACTCCTCACCCCCTCCCCAGAAACCACTTACTACTGGGAATACCTCTACAATTCAGGGGGAGGACCACATGCACTTGAGAACCCACAGCACAGGGGTTTACCACTTCTATCTCCTGTGTAGACAAGGAGCTTAGAATATCTAGTGAGGCTGCCACCTCCTCTGACTCAGCACATGATCAGAGTGAGGCTGGTAACATTGCTAAGACCTCACTAGAGCCAACAGCTGATGATGGACACTGTCCTGAGGGTGGAAGTCCCCAGTACCAAGCACAGGGGCACATGCACCAACTGGTCTACACCCAGTGCATGTAAATCCTGCTCTAAGCAGGAGGTCAGATGATTCAGTTTCGGCTGATGATGACCTAGGCTTTTTCTATGATGTTCTTGCCCAGAACACAATCCTTGAAGAGAAAGTCAGTAGGCTGCAAAACCTACTTGACCAACTCTCACAAGGAGAAAGACCATCTGCCTCTACCCCCACCAGATGGCACCTTCACTTGAAGGTTCCCCAACACTGAGCCACTCCAAACTCAACCACCTGCCTCTGCTTCAGCCCTACTTCTCAGGAACAGAGTCTTCTGAGCAAATAGGTGCTATACTTCAAACCCTCCCTCTCATCACACCCATAATCACTGATATTGTGACTAAAGCCATTGATGAGAGGCTTTCCTCCACTTTACAGCCTCTGATTGATTGCTGCTGTACAAAAGACTCTTTCTGCGGTACAAACCCTTCCTCCAATGCATCCAAAAGGGGGAGAGTACTGCAGTGAAAGAAAAGAAGAGGAAAAGATCGAGGAAAAGAAGGAAGCAAGCAAGTCCAAAAGGAGGAGAAAGAACAGCAACCAATGCTCACCTACAAGCGAAAGAATGGTGCTGATGATCACATTGCTGAAGATAAAGCCTTGGAGCTACTGATAAAAGAGGCTGATGCCGAACACAGCAGATCAATGGACAACATCATTGATCAGCTGTTTAGGCAAGGCCATGACACCAATAAACTTGACTCTGAGATTCGACGACTAGAGATTGAAGAAATCCAGAATAGATGGCAAGTTATGAAGTGTTAGAGAGAGAAAGGCTTGAAATCATGATTAGATTTATTGCAAATATCTTGGAAGATCAATGATTGAAATCCAAGCTTGGTCCAGGGACAGTATCTTGGCAATCACCACCAAGATCTGTTCGTCTGAAGCATATACTAAGGGGCTTGTTATTGAAGCTTTGAATGAAGCGGGTGCTGGGAGCAGGACTGAGCTAGCCAAGCAATCAAAAGCCACACTCACTCAAGGATGCTAGAACAGCTCTAGCCTGTCAATATTCCCGCACCAAAACCAACCAAAACATAACCCACCAAACCAACTCCCTTACCCTCAAAACCCATAGCCGATGATATACCCTTGAAGAAGAAGAGAAGGATATTGAGGCTAGAAGATGATGAAGAAGATGATGAAGATAGGCTGCCGCTCTCAGCTGTGATTCAGTTGCCTAAGGCCACAAGTCACTCCTCAGCAATTACTCCTGAAGTCCAGAGAAAATGGTTAAAGTGAAGCTAGAAGAAGAAGAGCTTCATAAACAGCATGATGAGGAATTACTGAAGAGAGTTGACAAAGCTTATGCAGCCACATCTTCTATCATCAACATGAAAGCAAGCCCTCAGACTTTACACTCTCAGGCATACCTTTCAATATCAAAAGGAAAGAGTGAGGATTTGGCCTGATCCCAGGGTCTCTCACAGAATTCATAAGAAAAATATACCTCAGAGATACATTGGCCAGGTGAAAAAATCGTAGATGAAGTGATCTCTCTGGTCTTTGTAGTTTCACCCTGGGAAATCCTAGAACTTCAAGAAGGCCTACAAAGCTAATCTAACCCCTCAGAAGATGCTGGAAAACAAAATAGTGAAAAAGGGGTTAGTTTACAAGAGGCTTGAGGAAGTCAGGAAAAATGAGCTCCAGTTGTTCCTAGAGGGTAATCACCCGGATGAGTTTGCTTACAGAATAATAACAACTGTGGAGCTAAAGAATGGGAAACAGGCCCAATACCTGTCTGAGTATTATGGGCCTGAATCATTGTTTGAAGGAGGTGCTGAAGAGCTAACCATGGAGGAACAAATCACCTTCCTTGAGGCCTACACAAGAGAGTCGTACAGACTCATTATGGGGAAGTGAATCTCATGAATGGGATAACAACTCTGTGTCCTGTTCCCCAAACAGAGTTCCCATTCATACTCTGCCAAACAAATATTTGAGGTTTCTTCCCAGGCTGGAGCTTACATGGGTCATCTTCTCTACTGATCAAGAAGGAAAAAAGACCAACACTCTGCCAACAATAAGTGGGACAACGAAAATTTAGAGGTTTGGCTGCATTGGTTCAGGGGGAGTTTGTTGGACCAAAAGAACCAATGAGCCAAGATCAGAAAACCTCTAAGTCCCACATGGTATCACAACAACTGCTGAAAGACTCATCAGCAGTTTGACAAGCTGAAGACTTCAACAGCTGAAGATCAAGTGCTGAAGATTACAACAGCCGAAGAACTAAAGTGCTGAAGTATAACAGCTGAAGAACACAAATACTGAAGCTGAACAGCTGAAGAACACAGTACTGAAGCTGAACAGCTGAAGAACACAAGTACTAAAGCTGAACAGCTGAAGAACACAAGTGTTGAATGAAAGACCAAAGTACTGAAGTACAACAACTGAAGAGTTTACAAGTGCTGAAGATCAACACTGATGTACAAAGTCTGAAGACAAAGACTGAAGACATTAGCTGATGATATCTACTGAAGTAAGTCATCACTGATGAACACCTGAAGGTCAAAGTTGAAGATCAAACTAAGCCTCAGTAGTTTGTCACAACTGCTGAAGAGTACTTCTTCAGTAGTTGTGATATCAGTAGTTTTATATTTCTAGTTTCAGTAGTTTTATGTTTCAGTAGTTTTGTAAAACGACTGAAGAGCTTGTTCTTCAGTCGTTGTAGTTCAGTAGTTTTATATTTTGTACTTAACACTCTGATATGTTCTCAGTTGTTGTGAACATTTCAGTAGTAGTTTGTAAGAGTTAGTTATTTTTGTTTTAGATCTGCCAGTTGTCACTTTCCGTGATAAGGCAGTGATGTTGCACTCTATATAAGGAGTGACAACCTATTGTAATGTGAGAGGAGAAGAATGGAATGAATGAATTATTTGATTAGAAATATTCTACATTTATAAACATTCCTTGAAATCAGAAATATATATTCTCTCCCTATAACCGTATGCGTTCTTAATGCATACTAGTATCGATTGCTTGCTACAATTTGTCTAATTCTTGTTCATATTCCGCTGCTTTGAATCCTAATACATCAAACTTGTGATCGCTGATCCTGTCAAAAAGGATTTTTTGCTATCTAAAGGGTACACCCACACTTGGGCTGTGGTATCCTCATGATGATGATTTTTAGCTCACGGCGTATAGTGACTCGGACTACGAAGGCTGCAAGATGAACTACAAGTCTACATCAGCAGGGTGTCAATTCTTTGGGAAAAGATTAATTACCTGGCAGTGTAAGAAGCAGACATCGGTTGCATTGTCAACCTGTGAAGCCGAATATGTTGCTGCTGCAAGTTGCTGTTCACAAATCCTGGATTCAACAGCAAATGCGGGATTACGGTTTAAACGTTCTATTCTACTCCTATTTTTGTAGATAACTCTGATGCAATTGCAGTAACTAAAAATCCGGTCCAACATCCTAAGACCAAACATATCGGTATTAAATATCATTTCATAAGAGATGTTTTGAAAAGAACTTATTTGATGTGGTAAAAATTAATACTGATTTTCAACGCGCTGACCTCTATACGAAAGCCTTTGATAAACCACGTTTTCAATATTTGCTAGAGGTCAACGGCGTTAAAAAGAGAAGTGAGGTTATTCCTGATGACGATCATGTGTAGTCTGATGTAGCTTAGCTAATTCTTCATTTTGTTTGAGCTTATTTGGTAAAATTAGTCTGGTTAACGTTAAACTTATGTTATTCTGCTGTTTATTAAAATCCTAAAATAATAATACCAGTTATGATTTTAGTATTTTAGGGGGAGAATAAGTCAGCAAGCAACTTTAAAAAAAAGAGAGAGGGAGAAGAAGTGGAAAGCTGATATAAGGTAGATCGTATCTGTGATACCGATTCAAACCCTTTGGAATATGATAGTACACAGGAACAAATCAAGAGGGACTTTGAAATTTTAATTTAGAAAAGGTGCAAAAAAATTCAAAGTATAAGTCTGTGTAGTCTAAGCAATATAAAAGGGAAGATGATAGAAAAACTGGTAACTCTTAAGGTAACACAATGAGAGTAGACCTACAGGTTGCTAGACCACAATTGATATGTCGGTAGATTCAACACAATAGATGTTTAGACCTGACGGTGATCTCAAGATCAAACTAAGTGGTTCAACTGACTGTGGGCTCTCATCTTATCGCTGGTTAACACAATCAACAATATTCCAATAAGGAGTAATGAGCATGTAAACGCCACAAATGTCTGCGGATGACCATAAATAGAGCAAAGCACCAGAAAAAATGAAATAAAAATGCTATCAAGCTAATGACTTATGTTGTTAGTGCATTTGGTGCAAAATAATATTAAGCTGCTCAAACAAGGAGATAGGTTGTGTGCCTCTCTGCTGTGCGATGGCACTGACCTAAGGATAAGCATAACCTAGATATTCTAGAATTCATTGTTGTTTGCCGCCTCTTTGCTGTGCGATGGCACTGACCTGAGGATTGGCTTCTCCTTGAAAGCTCTAAGAATAGTCTCTTCTTGTAAAAATAACCGTAGACCGCTCAAAAGCTCCTGAGGAATGTTGATTACCATATAAGTGTGGGATCCACAAATGTTCGTTGAAATAACTAAACCAAAAATAATCACCAGTTTGTGTCAAGAGTCTGTGTATGGATTTAAGTGGACAACATATTGACAATCATTGTGGCTGCAATTCTTGAAAGTTTAAATCAATGTGGTGATCTAAGAGTTCCAGTATGATTTCTAAAGTTGCTAATGACTCTGGATGAACACCAAGAATTGAGCATCAAAAGATTTTGATAACAAGTCCCAAATGATGATTGATGTGCCTGTATGATTTCAAAATTGAATGGGCCAGGTGTGGTCAATCTAAGTTGAAGCTTTCGATTCCGGAACCCAATCCAGTAGATTTCCACCTTAGGTTCTATCTCTCACAAAAAGCCAAAACAAAGTCTTAATTTTTAGTCTTTAGTTTAAGTTTCTAATTTAGCGAGTCGTTTTAGTTAATTTGTTTGCCGGACTTCATCAAGAAAATCGATAAGGGATCAACTCACTGAATGGGTCATGTCTGAGATGACGACATGAATTTTCAAGTTTAAAGTAGTCACGTCTGAGATGACTAAATTGGTTAAAAATGATCATGTCTGAGATGATCAAAACTCATAATGTCTATTTCAAAAGGTTAAAATGTTCGAAATGGCAGAAAATCTACTAAGTGTGACTTATTCGCACGATTGGACCATGAATATGGACCATCCATGCGAATGGATCCCATTCGCACGACTGGACATGAAACTTAGTCATTCACCCGAATGGCGTTTAAGAATGATCCTTTTGACCGAATGACAGGGTGCGAATGAGTCAGTCGACGACTGAGACTCAGTTGGCTAACTGAAAGCGACTGACTGAGACTCAGTCGGCCATCTAAAAGCGACCGACTGGGCCAATCGCACGGCTGAACCTCAGTCGCCCGAATGAACTGAGCGAATGAGGCCAGTCGGCCGATTGAAATTAGGGTCAGTATTTAAAGGGCCTCAGTCGATCGCATTTCACTCATCACTCCCAATCGCACCCAAATCGCTTTCTTTCCCGTTACTCTGCCAAAAATTCCTAGAGATCGTGTTTTCACGTTGCTATTGATCTTCTGACATTCGATTGACAAGTATACAGGTACATTGCAGTTAAATCTTATAGAAATCAGAAGATCTTGAGTCAAATTTGTGTTATTCGAATGAAACATTAACCGGATTGAAAAATGCCCTAATAACCTACGTAAACTAAGCAAAATGTTAAAGTTAAGTTTAATAGGTCATTAGTGACAAGATGGCGAGTCTAATGGACCATTAAACCATGTTAAATTACTTGAATTAGGTCAAGATTCGAACCTCAGTCGATTGAACAGGGGGTCATGCGATTGGTCGTTCGGATGAACTCCAATCGCACGATTGAATCTTGCGATTGGATCAATCGGCAGAATGAACCATGCGAATGAGTTCAGTCGGCCGACTGAACCAATCGCAGACTCAGTCAGCAAATTCAACTCAGTCGCATGTTCATTCACCCGAACGAGCTCAGTCGCACGAAAGAACAAACGACTGACTCCAGTCGCATGATTCATTCGCACGAATGTATCGGATTGAATTTAAACTATACACCTTGAACTGAATTTTGAATGTATGACTTACAAATGGTTCTGTGTCTTGTGTTTTAGGTCAATGGCGGATAGATGGTCCATAAATCCAAAGCACAATATATGTGCTCATTTGGACCATACGACTCGGAATGGAGCCAGTTTACAGATATTATTGCATTCCTTCGACGCTCTCGGATACACAAAGCCATATCCACACAGTGTACTCCTTACAGGTCGTTACATCAGGCTTTCTGGGAAAATGCCTCCGTAGATCGTTCACATGAGCCTTACAGCATACGGAGCTCCATTCATGGTCATGACATTGAAATTACAGCAGCTGACATCCAGAGAGTACTTGATTTTGGGGATGATACTGATCAACCCACCAGACTACATCCACTTACAGTCAGAGGTTGCTTCCTCAGGATTAAATATGCTGGGGACATCAACTCAGGTGTGCTCAACAAGAGCAACCTGTGTCCCCAGTATAAATACTTGGCGCATGTGATCCTGAAGTGTATTGCTTCTCGAAGGGGTGGGTTTGATGACCTGTCAGACCAGATTCAGAATGCCTATGTGGCACTGGTGCTGAACCACCCCTTCAGCTTCTCCAGCATGATCTTCTCGTATCTGGTGGAGAATCTGGAGGCCAAGAGGAAGGAGGGTTTTTGTATGTATCCCAGATTTCTGCAGCTGATCTTTAACGAGAAGCTGCCATTACTTCCCAAGGAGAAACATGATGCGGTTGCCCTATAGGTTATGGATGACACGACTTTGGGTTGCATGAGAGTGTATCGGGGCAAGCAGGTAAAGCCCCAGGTAAAAAGGTTGATCGGCCATCTGGCAAATGAACGATATGTGGCACCAGGTAGACGCAAATGGCGTCATGATGACAGCGATTCAGATGATGAGAGGGTGTTGCTCCAGAGCATGATTCAGACGATGATGATAGTGAGGATGTTGGGGATGATATGCTGCTCCAACGAGGGGCACAGCTTCAGATGTTATACCCCCAGTGTCTGCCCTAACAGGCGACATAGCTAAGTCTGCAGGCTTCCACCAGGACTTCATACCTGGTGAGGAGGAAGAAGAGTTAGATGAGGAGCCCCTGACGAGGACCGTGGGAAGCAAGGTTGTTCCCACCGAGTATGGACTCCGGGCGGTTGGTGAACACCCTAGGGATTCGGGAGAGACGACAGTAGATCCCAGCTATGCTCCAGAGTCTACTAGCCGTGTTCTAGGGGGGCATCCACCTCGACTGGATCGAGGAAGAAACGGATGGCTCAGCCCCACAGCCAGAAGAAGAAGAGAAGAAGACTCACCTTCGTACACACCACAGCCACCACAGCCACCACAGCTACCACTGTATCTACCACCACCCCTACCACTTCTACAGCCACCATCCACCACCACAGCCACCACAGCTACCACTACCACTACCACTACCACACCTCCCACCACTGTAAATATACCAACCACCACCATATCTTTCCTCCTACATCACCTCCAATATCTCACAGACCCAACCTAATCTTTACCACAACCACCACCACCACTAGCCACCAATCAGGACCCTCATCTAATCCTGCACGTATATATGGATCTCATCTACCTTAATTTGGGGTAGAGGACCAGCTGTCAGCGCTAAACCGTATGGTGATGCAACTGTTAGCTGCTGATGAAGAGAAGACTACACAGATCCGACAGCTTGCCGATCTCACTGCTGTGCAGTCACATCAGTCGCGGAGCAGGATCGGCTAATCAAGGAGCAGGCCCAGCAAATGACTGCTCAGAGCCTCGAGATCGCTCAACTCCAAGAGCATAGAGTCACTTCTGCTAAGAAAATGAAGAGTTGGAGAATGCTAAGAAGACCATCATGCTCAAACTTAAAGGATCTAAAGATCGAGCCTCTGAAGATTAAAGAGGGAGATGGTGATGATAGTGATGATGATGATCTGGATGAAGATGAAGAGAGTGACGATGATGAAGAAGGAGAAGTAGGGGATGCACCTGCATCGGCCACTACTACAGGTCAGGAGAAAAGGATTAAGAATAGACAAGATCAATCAGCTTCTACCTCTGCTCCTCCAAGTGATGAAACCATGATCCAAGATAAAAGTAACGATTAGATGTTTATGTATTTATCTTCTTTTGTATTTGAATCATGTAATGAACACAATGTACTTAATGTTATATTATTTTAATGCCTTTCTGGTTGATGAATTACTAATGATTTATGTGTGAAATGTTTAAATCAAACAGATCAAAATTACCAAAGAGATGAGTTTGACATTGCTCCCCTTCAGCAGGTTAAGTCTCAACTAACGATGATACTGACCTGCAAGGGATAGTCAGGAGTTCAATAAATTATACCCCTGAAGAAGGGGAAATAATTCATGACTTATCAAATGAGCAACTCGTAGAGCTTTTCGAGCTAAATCCAGATGAAATAGTAAAAGATGCTCCGACATGCGATTCGACTAGTGACGAAGAGTTCAACGATGTTGATGAGGTAGAGATCGAAGATGTCACTGCGAGGAGTACCCTCAGTACGCAGACAATGAGGGTAATGTGGTCCCAAATCTGGGTGAATCCCTGGTCAGAAATACTATTGAGGTGTTGAACAATATGGAGCAAGAAACAGAGAAAGCAGAAGACACAGCCAAGTCTCAAATAATGATGTTGACATTCGAAAGGCTGAGTGGGCTGTATGTTTTGAAGAAGTTAGAGCCCAACGTACTGCACCAAAGAAGGATTCCTACATGAAACTCTATAGAGTCAAGAAACATAACAGGGTGTTAGGAGGATCATAGCATGGGCGTACTTTGAAGATCTAAATGTGTATGCAGTTAAGAGAGAACAGGGCATAGAGTACTTCAGATTCCCACATGATCTGAAGACCCTACCAGGTTTTGAGCTCAACCAGCTGGCCAAACTAAGGTTGTATGCTGACCCGAGGAAGATGTCAGGCTGTTTGAGACTGCCCTAAAGAAGGAGTACCACACTAGATGGGTTAACTTCAGACCTCAACAGCCTACTAGGTATATCAGAAGGTCTGAGGTTGATGTCATTACTGGCAAGCCTAAGATAGTGTTGAAGTGGAATCCTCCTCGCACAATGTCGAGAATCCCACTCAGGAAATGCCACAGGATTTCACTCCACATTTTAAGTGGTAGTATTATGATTGGAGAACAGCTGAAGCGGTCATAGTCTAAGTAAAGAGGGACAAATGGATACTATCAGGGTATTCGACCCGATGTGGCTTACAAATTTGTCGGAAAGTGATGTCTATACGCTATACAAGTGGCCACTATTCTATGATACGCAAGATATTGTACAAGCTCTTCAGTTCCAGAAAGTTATACGACTCTGCTTTGCGTTTAAGATTCACCGGGAGTCACGAAAGAGGAGAAGTACGAGAAATACAAAGAGGTTATGCAGAAAACAAGAGATTAGAGAGATCTAGGTCCAAGGAGGAGTTTGTTGATACATGTATGTCCCTAGATCATGATATGAAATGTAATAGATCTTGTTTATCTGATTCTGGTGTAATTTGATATGATGAATGAAATGATATTAGGTAGACTGTGATTTGTATGATTATATTTCATA
>CM046445.1:33923824-33958322 GCA_025506515.1 Flaveria trinervia
ATTGGCTCAGTCGCACGACTGAACACTCAGTCGCACGAATGAACCAACCGCATGGTTCAATCGCACGACTGAACCAAACTAATGGTTAGTCGCACGATTGAATAGGGCCAACCTATAAATACAACTCAATTCGTGAAAAACAATGACGCTCGATCAAGTACGAATCCAGACGAACCTAGCCGTCCAGAAACCTTCTAAATCGTTCTCCAAGTCATAGAACACATAGATCGATTCCTTATCGATTTCTAACATTAGTTTCAATCCTTGATTGATTCTTGTGTGTTCTCACTGATTGGATCGCCAATCAAATAGGATTTCGCACTATTTGATCTGGTATCACGTGATCTCTAGGTATTTAGCGAATACCAGGTCTAACAAGTGGTATCAGAGCTATTGGCTCTTGATTACGTGTTGATTCAATCAAGATTGCATAAAAGTTTGTGTTTTTACACTAAAAATGCAATCTTTGGCATCAAAAGTGATCTTGGAAGTTCCCTGCTCATCGACGTTGGTTTCTACGGACTTAGGCGATTAGAACTTGTGAAATTTCGAATTTTTACGGCTGATGAAACCCGTCAAACCTAGAAATTTTCGCAAAACAGCAGCTTCAGTCGCACGAGTGACTCATTCGTACGACTGGACCCATTCGCATTGCTCATACGCACGATTGGACCTAGTCGCACCTTCATTCGGCCGACTGAACCGTTCGTTCGCATAGCTCATACGCACCAGATTCATTCGCACGACTGAACCAATCGCCCAGTTCATTCGCACGATTGAACCAATCGCAGAGCTTATACGCACGATTAGCTCATTCGCATCCTTCAGTCGCATCAGTGAAAGTTTGTTTGATTAGATTATAAGTTTATTCATCATGGAAGATCAGATGTCAGCCTTTACTGCTGGGAAGGACTCAAGGATACAGAACCTGCTGTTGCTTGAGAGTGAGGTGGGGAATCACAATAAACCACAAAGCTTTTGACTTAGATGAGTTTCCCCACTGGAAACAACGTTTTGAGATCTACCTTAATGGAGTAGATCTTAATCTGTGGGAGCCGTTGAGATAGGCTATAGTACACCAGTGGGAGCTGATGGAGTTAAACTAACATTAAGCGGGATGACAGACGCACAGAAAGTAAAGTACAATGCAGAGAGAAAAGAGTTTTATGCATTGATCACTCAGTCTATCCCCAAAGACATATTCCACCAGTATTCCGAGAACAAGCAGTCCAAGAAACTGTGGGATGCGCTAGAGAAGAGATATGATGGTAATGCATCATTGAAGGCAATCAAGGCAAAGAGTAAAGAAGGAATTCGATAACTTCTCATCAATTGGTAATGAAAGTTTGGACGAAGTCATAGACAGATTCTACCACTTGATGAGCGAATTGCATACACATGGAGTGGCTACTACCATGGAAGAGAAAGTAAGCAACTTCGCAGACGGGTTGCCTGATAAGTGGGCTACATTCGTGTCTAACCTGAGACAGAATGGAATCCTTGTAAAGCTGGATATAAATGACTTCATTTTAAGTTGCGAGAAGAAGCACTAAGGATGAAGTATAGAGCTCAGAAGTCTTCGTACACACAAATCCAGCTTTATACAACGCCATGCCTCAAGCTAAGACATCTGGAGCACCCCTCCAGACTGCTTTTGTGTCTAGCTCGTCAGGTCCTTCACATGCCTCTCTTCTGGATCAGACCAGTCTGGGTCATCATGTACCCATCATATTGGGTCAGAAGCAAACGCTACCAACTGAAGATCGAGAACTTCGGTAACGTGACCGTGGAAGTAGCACGAGAGCATATGGATCTCTTAGCAGCAGTGGTTCATTCATATGATGGACTTGTTGCTGGGAAGATTGGAAACTGCCATCTGGCAGATGAGGACTACGAGCAGGTGGATGAGATGGAGCTTGAAAGAATGGATATAATGTGGGCCTTAGCAAGTGTTGTCCGGAGGGCGAAGAAGTTTGTGAAAAAGACTGGACAGAACTTGGTTGCTACTAAGGACACCACCTTTGGCTTCGACAAGAGTAAAGTGACTGCTTTAACTGTGGTGAGAAGGGGCACTTCAAACGAGAATGTGTCAAGCCAAAGAAGACGGGGAATGGGAACCCGTTCTCATCCTTTACTCGCCAGGACAAGCAACCCTCTAGTTTACTTCATCAAACATGGATCCAAAAGCACTAACTGCTCATGATGATGAAGGACAGGATTGGAGTTTCAGGTTTGTCTCACCAGGAGAATCTAACATTGCCAGTGTTGAGGATATTGACGATGATTCTGCGAGTGAAGGTGATATAGCAGTTGAGATTGCAATGTCACATAGTGAAGAAACAACTGCAGCCGAGGTCAGTTACAAGCCAAATGAGGAAGCTTCCACATCAGAGACAGAAAAGCCAGAGTCGACAGAACCAGAATCATCTGATGCGGCACTGATGGCTAACTCTTCTGAACCACTCAGGTAAGTACCACTGACCAAATTTTTAATAACCATGCTTGTTCTGATTGTGACATGTTTAGGAATAGCATAGATGAAAGATTTGCTAGGTTATTAGATCATAATGATAACTTAGTAAAAGATTTACGTCTGTGCACTGAGGCAAATAGAGTACTAAAACAAAATGAGCATTGTTATAAAGAAAAGATAGACCTATTGACTAAACAACTTAGGGAAACCGAAGTAGTGGCTTTTAACCAAGCAAACGACATTAGGTACTATCTTAACTCCCTAGAAGACACTAAGAAACACAAAGGCAGTTCTAGAAGTCGAAGTAATTCTTTAAAACAGAAACTGCATAGTTGGACTAGCTCTTCACATATAGTCCAACACTTATAAGAGAAAAGAATAAGGGGAGGGATTAGGCTACAAAGTGGTTCCACCACCACCTGAGACCTTGATGAACACTAAGTCTAGACCAGTAAATAATAACCCATCAAGGATCATGTGGTGACCACTCCTCTTCTTACTGATCCAGACACTCATGTTCATCTACTGAATCTGGTAAGGAACAAAGGAGGCCACTTCAAAGGCAAAGGGTAAATTGCCTTGGTTAACCTGGAAAATGAATTTGAAAAATTAATTTAAGTCAGGGTCAGATAGAGTCAAATCAGAACCTAAAAGGACTTCAAATGTTACTTTTTCACATGCTTCAAGTCAAAAACCAGTTAACCAAAAAGTAAAACAGGTTAAATCAGTAAATTTTGTTACACCAGAGAAAACATCAAACATCCAAGAGTCAAAAACTAAAGTGATTGATGTTGCTAGAGTGTCACGCACTTCTCCACAAAGAAAGTCTACTCATAAAGTTGATAGCAGGTCATGCTACAACTGTGGAATGTGGACACATTGCTTCCTACTGTCATTTCTATCAGACACCTAGGAAGAAGATTGATCTTCTGGACTCTAGACCTAGGTCTTCTAAGCGGAGTTCTCTAACTCCACCTAGAAGAGCTAGTGAACCTAAAGTCCAACCTGTAAGCCAGACCGTTTATCATAAACAGGCATTGCACAAATCTGGCTTATGGAAAGAAAATCAACCCTCGTGTCTGATACTGAAACAAGAAGGAACTGAGCTACCCTCACCCTCTAAGGGTCAATGGGTGGAGTTTATGATGTGTGATGCCTCTGGGAAACCCAAGACAGTCAAAGCTTGGGTTCCTAACCTAAACTGATTCATTTACTTTGTATGTGCAGGGTGTCGATATAGTGCTGAGACTAACACGTGGATTATAGACAGCGGAGCATCCAGGCACATGACAGGAAATAGAGCCCTTTATCTAACGTCAAACAAATAAAAGGAGGGCATGTTTCCTTTGCAGGAAACAAAGGAGGCTATATCACTGCTCAGGGAGAAGTGGGAAATCAGAAAGTTAAGTTTGATAAAGTGAACTACGTTCAACAACTTCAGACAACTTACTTTCTGTTTCCCAAATCTGTGATAAAGGTTTTAAGTCATCTTCGATAACCAGAAGTGTTACGTGCTGAAGAAAGAATATATGATCCCAGAGGACCAAGTTCTGATGACTGCTTCAAGATATAAAGACCTTTATGTCTTGGATCTGTCAACAGCTGCCACAACGGATCATGAGGTTCAGTGTTTCTTATCTAAAGCTACTGAGAAGGATTCCATCTCTCCTGGCATCGGAGAATGGGACACATTAGTCAAAGGAAGATGAATCATTTGATTCAGAAGGATTAGTTAGAGGAGTGAATGTCAAGAACTTCCAACTTCCTGACTTTTGTGTAGCTTGTAAGAAAGGCAAACAGACAAAGAAGTCTCATAAGGAAAAGAAAGTTCATTCAATAGAACTACCTCTTGAGCTTCTTCACATGGATCTGTTGGTCCAGTTAGTACAAGGAGCATTGCAGGCGACGTGTACTGTTATGTGGTCACTGATGACTACTCAAGGTTCACTTGGGTAATGTTTCTGAAATCAAAATCAGAAACTTTGGAGACATTCAAGGAATTAGTAACCACACTGGAATCACTCTACAAGCTCAAAGTTCGACAAATACGCTCAGACAACGGGACAGAATTCAAGAATCAAGGGATGGAGGCATACTGCAAGGAAAAGGGAATTGTGCATCAATTCACTTCTGCCTACACACCTCAAATGAATGGCGTTGCTGAGAGAAAGAACAGGAGTTTGATAGAACAGCCCGGACTATGCTGGCAGACTCGAAACTGCCTATCCAATTCTGGAACGAGGCAGTGGCAAATGCGTGCTATACACTGAACCGAGTCCTAATAGTCAAGCGCCACGGAAAGACATGTTATGAGCTACTTCAAAGACGCAAACCGAATTTGAGTATATTGAACCTTTTGGCGCACCGTGTACACTTCTGAAGAAGACACAAGAAGGAAAATTCAGCGAGAAGGCAGTTGAAGGAATTTTTCTAGGATACAACATACCGAACAAGCGAGTTTACAATAACTCAACGGGTCTTGTAGAAGTGTGGTGTAATGTTGACGTTCAGAGATATACCACACCACCTACAGGAAAGGACCTGCATACTTCTTTGATTATGATGGATTCTTCAAATCCTTCAACGTCCCTCTCTCTCCCTCGGAGGATGAGTTAGCTACTAGGATGATGTATGATATTCTAAATACTCCATCCAGCACACAGGGAAAGTCATCTACTCAGTCAGAAGGGGTAGTCGATGAAAGTGACTCCTCCTCTTAAGATGAAACTGAAGCAGATGACCAGAACAGTCAGGAGGAACAGGTTCCAGTTCCTGAAAGTCCACAAGCATCCACAAGTGATGCACCCTCGACTTCGGAACCTCAAACTCCAACCTCCTCAGATGCAGACCAAAATGTTCACAATCTTGGTTCGGAGGTGACTGTGCCGACTACTCCAGGATCACGACTAAACGTCTATCATCCCCTTGACAATGTTATTGGAGATGTCCGATCAGGAGTACAAACCCGAAATCAGCTATACTCAGCTGATTACGCCTCAGTTATGGAGAAGGGTTACATTCATGATGGTGCTTATCGATGTTTTGTTTCGCAGGTTGAGCCAAAATATGTCAGTGAAGCACTAAATGATGAGGCGTGGGTGAGTGCCATGCAAGAAGAACTTCTGCAGTTTAAGAAGTTAGGTGTATGGACTCTGGTTGATAGACCTAAAGGTGCTAAGTCATTGGCACCAAATGGGTACTAAAATGTAAGAAGGATGACCAAGGGTCATTATCAGGAACAAAGCTCGACTGGTGGTTCAAGGTTTTCGCCAAGTCGAGGGGATTGACTATAATGAGGTGTTTGCACCCGTGGCAAGGATGGAAGCTATTCGTATCTTCCTTGCCTATGCCTCGTACATGAAGATTAAAGTCTACCAATTAGATGTGAAGTGTGCATTCCTTCATGGGGAAATCAGGGAAACAGTCTATGTAAGTCAACCCGAGGGATTTGAAGACCCTTATCATCGGGATAGAGTTTACAAGCTCGACAAGGCGTTATATGGGCTTCATCAAGCTCCTCGAGCTTGGTATGAGAAACTCTCGACTCATCTTGTGAAACACGGCTTTCGTAGGGGAGTCATTGACTGTACACTGTTTATTAAAGAAAAGGATGGTGACCTACTGCTTGTACAGATATATTTTGATGACATAATCTTCGGGTCAAAGACGAAGAGTTATGCAAAGAGTTTGAAGCAGTGATGAAGAAAGAGTTTGAGATGAGTGCGATGGGAGAGATGAAGTTCTTTCTCGGGTTACAGGTGGATCAAACACCTAATGGGATTTTTCTTTCTACATCAGACCAAGTATGTAGGAGACATTCTCAGTCGCTTTGACATGGAGAATGCTTCTGCTGCTGGGACTCCACTTGCTACGAATCATGATATAGCACCTGATGAGAATGGAGATCTGGTAGATGCCACTATGTACCGAGGAATGATTGGATCTCTCATGTATCTCACTGCCTCACCTGATATCATGTATGCTACATGTTTATGTTCCAGATATCAGGCTAAACCTAAGGTCAATCATCTGATCGGGGTCAAAAGGATCTTTCGCTATCTAAAGGGTACACCCACACTGGGGTTTGGTATCCTCATGATGATGATTTTGAGCTCACAGCGTATAGTGACTCGGACTATGGAGGCTGCAAAATGAACTACAAGTCTACATCAGCAGGGTGTCAATTCTTTGGGAGAAGATTAGTTACATGGCAGTGTAAGAAGCAGACATCGGTTGCATTGTCAACCTGTGAAGCCGAATATGTTGCTGCTGCAAGTTGCTGTTCTCAAATCATTTGGATTCAACAGCAAATCGGGATTACGGTTTGAAATTCTCGTCTACTCCTATTTTTGTTGATAACTCTGCTGCAATTGCAGTAACCAAAAATCCGTTCAACATCCTAAGACCAAACATCGGTATTAAATACCACTTCATAAGAGACTGTTTTGAAAAGACCTTAATAGATGTGGTTAAAATTAATACTGATTTCAACGTGCTGACCTCTATACAAAAGCCTTTGATAAACCACGTTTTCAATACTTGCTAGAGGTCAACGGCGTTAAAAAGAAAGTGAGGTAATTCCTGATGAGAATAATGTCTAGTCTGATGTAGTTTCGTTAAAGTTTATTTTATTTTATGTTATCTTTTTTTCTTTTCTTTTGTCTGTTATTTAAATTCATGTTATCTTGCTGTTTATTAAAATCCAAAAATAATTAAATCCGAAATGATTTTAGTATTTTAGGGGGAGAATATGTCAGCAAGTTAATATTAAAAAAATGAGGGAGAAGGGGTAACTAGCTGAAATAAGGTAGAGTGTGTTTGTGATACCGATTCAATACCTTTGGAATATGATAGTACACAGGAACAAATCAAGAGGGACTTTAAAATTTAAGGTTTGAAAAGATGCAAAAGTTCAAAGTATAAGTCTGTGTAGTCTAAGCAATATAAAAAGGGAAAATGATAGAAAACTGGCAACTCCTAAGGTGACACAGAGAAAGTAGACTTAGAGGCTGCTAGACCACAAATGATATGTTGGTAGATTCAACACAATAGACAATTAGACCTGATTGGTGATCTCAGATCAAACTAAGTTGTTCAACTGACTGTGGGCTTCTCTTGTCACTGGTTAACACAATCAAATATATTCCAATAAGGGGTAATGAGCATTTAAATGCCACAAAAGTGTATGGATGATCATAATTAGAGCAAAGCAAGAAAAAATGAAAGACAAATGCAATAAAGCTAATGACTTATGTTGTTGGTGCATATTGTGTCAAATAAAATAAGCTGCTCTAACAAGGAGATAGGTTGTGTGCCTCTCTGCTGTGCGATGGCACTGACCTGAGGATAAGCATAACCTAGATATTCTAGAATTCATTGTTGTTTGCCGCCTCTCTGTTGTGCGATGGCACTGACCTGAGGACAGGCTTCTCTTTGAAAGCTCTAAGAATAGTCTCTTCTTGTAATAATACCCGTAGACCGCTCAAAACCTCTGAGGAATGTTTATTACCATATAAGTGTGGGATCCACAAATGTTAGCTGAAATAATTAAACCTAAATCAGTCACCAGTCTGCATCAAAAGTCAGTGTATGGATTTAAGTGGACAAACATACTACCAATCTTAGTGGCTACATTCTCAAGAGTTCAAATCAATGTGAAAATCTAAGAGTTTCAGTATGATTTCCTTAAGTTGCTAACGACTCTGGATGAACACCGAGAATTAAGCATCAAAGAGTTTTAATAACAAGTCCCAAAATGATTTGATATTCCTGTATGATTCCAAAATTGAGTTGGTCCAGATATGATCAATCTAAGTTAAAACTATCTACTCCTAATCAAATCCCTTAGATTTCCATCTTAGGGTTTTATCTCTCACAAAAGTCCAAAAATAAACTTTAGTTGTGTAGTTAGTTTAATTCCTATGTTTATCTTTTAATTTGTGTGTCTGTCGGACTACATCAGGGAAATCAGAAGGGAATTAACTTACCAAAAAAAAAAGAAGGGGTCATGTCTGAGATGGCCACATGGTTTTCAAAATTTAAAAGGTCACGTCTGAAGTGACTGATTGGTTAAGAGCTTACAATGTTATTATCAAAAGTGAAAAGGGTCTTAATAGTAAATGTTTAAAATGACTGTAAACTCACAAAGTGTGACCCATTCGCACTAGTGGATCATGGTTATCGACCAACTATGTGAATGGCTTCCAATCGGCCGAATGGACATGAAATTGATCCATGCGACCGAATAGAAGGGGGAGAATGAAACAGTAGACTGACTGAGGCTCAGTCGGTCAACTAAAGGGGCGAATGAAGGAGACCGAATGAGTCAGTCGACTGACTGAGACTCAGTCGGCCGACTGAATGCGATTGACTAGGCCAATCGTACGACTGAACCTCAGTCGCCCGATTGAACTGAGCGAATGAGGCCAGTCGGCCGAATGAACCTAGGTTCAGTATTTAAAGGTCTCAGTCGATCGCATCTCACTCATCACTCCCAATAGCACCCCAAATCGCGTTCTTTACCGTTACCCTGTCAAAATTGCCACAGATTCTGATATACATTGCTGTTAAGATTCTTACATTTGAGTGACGTTTACAGGTACACTACTCCTTGAATCCTACCAAAATCAGTACATTACCGACCTACAATCGCGACACTGATTGAATCAAGAACCGAACTGTGAAATGACCTAATCACCTATGTAAAGAAGCAAAATGTTAAAATTGAGTTTAATAGGTTATTAGTGACAAGTAGACGAGGTAATGGACCATTAAACACTGTTAAATGACTTAGATTGGTCAAGATTCGACCCACAGGCGATCGAACAGTGGGTCAAGCGACTAGTCGTTCGAATGAACTCCAATCGCACGATTGAACCTTGCGATTGGATCATTCGACCGACTGAACCACCCGAATGAGTCCAGTCGGCAGATTGAACTCAATCGCATGTCTCAATCAGCCGATTGAACTCAATCGCATGCATCAATCAGCCGATTGAACTCAATCGCATGCCTCAAACAGCCGATTGAACTCAATCGCATGTCTCAAACAGGCGCTGACTTCAGTCGCATGATTCATTCGCACGAATGAATCAAAATGACTCGCAACTTTACACTTAGAACAGAAGTTTTCATGTCTTATGTACTAATGGTTCTATGTCTTGTGTGTTACAGATAAATGGTAGAAAAGTGGACCATAAATCCAAAGCACAACATCTGTGCCCATTTGGATCACACCACCAGGAACGGGGCTGAGTTTACCGACATTATAGCCTTTCTGAGATGGTCCCGGATCTATAAGGCTATCTCCACTCCTTGCATGCCTTATAGATCACTCCATCAGGCATTCTGGGAGAATGCCTTGGTGGACCGCTCTCGTGAGCCGTACTGTATCAGGAGCTCTATACTGGGCCATGATATTGAGATCTTTGCTGCCGACATTCAGAGGGTCCTAGAGTTTGGGGAGGACGCTGATCATCCTACTAAACTACATCCATTGACAGTGAGAGGATGCTTCCTGAGAATGAAGTATGCTAGGGATATCAACTCAGGTGTGCTCAACAAGAGCAACCTGAGCCCCCAGTACAAGTACTTAGCACACGTGATCCTCAAGTGTGTAGCATCGAGGAGGGGTGGGTTTGACGACCTCTCAGACCAGATTCAAAATGCCTACGTGGCACTGGTTCTGAACCACCCCTTCAGTTTTTCCAGCATGATATTCTCCTACTTGGTGGAGAATTTGGAGGTTAAAGGGAAAAGAGGGGTTTTGTATGTACCCCAGATTCTTACAGCTCGTCTTCAACGAGAAGCTGCCACAGTTGCCCAAAGAGAGTCATGACGCAGTGGCCTTAGAGATAATGGATGATGATACTACTGGGCAGGATGAGAGTTTACAGGGGAAAGCAGATTAAGCCCCAAGTGAAAAGAATGATTTGCCACTTAGCAGATGAAAGTTATGTGGCACCGGGGAGACGCCAATGGCGTCACGAGGACAGTGACTCTGACGTGGAGCCAATTGTCCTCCCTACTGATGATTCAGAGGAGGATGACAGTGGGGATGATGCTATTCCATCCAGAGGCACTGTGTCTGACTCTGTTCCCTCTATGTCTATCTCACCTGCTGAGGTAACTGAGTCAGCAGGATTTCATCAAGATTTTGTTCTTAACGAGGAGGATGAGGATGAATCTGATGAGGAGCCACTGACCCGAATTGTGGGAAGGAAAGTGGTTCCCACAGAACATGGGTTGAGGGTTGTTGGTGAACAACCGAGAGGCTCCGGAGATACAGATTCTGATCCACTTATGCTCCGGGGTCCTCAGGCGGGATTGAAGGGGGAGCATCCACCTCGAAGGGAACGAGGAGAAAACGGATGGCTCAACCCCATGGACAGAAAAAGAAGAAGCGTAAGGTAACCTTCATCACTACCACATCCCCCATACCTTCCACCACTACCACCTCTGCAGACACACCTCCACCACCATACCTCTCTCCACAGCAACCACAGACACCACCATACCGACCTCCACAGCCAGACCCCAGCCACCACTACATCATTCACCCCACACTCACCACCACTATCATCCAGACCTGACCCGATATTCACCACCTCCACCACCACCACTAGCCACCAAACCGAGCCTTCAGCCTACCCCACACACACTTATAGATCTCCTCTACCTCCAATCGGGGTAGAGGAACAACTGTCAGCTTTAAATAGAATGGTGTTGCGATTGCTGGCGGCTGATGAGGAAAAGACCACTCAGATCCGCCAGCTTACCGACCTGACTGCTGCACAATCGCATAAAATTGCAGAGAATGATCGAGTTATTGAGGAGCAGGCCCAGAAATTGGCTGCTCAGAACACTCAGTTGGACCAACTCCGAGCTCAAAGTGTCGAAGCAGGTAAGCAAATAGAGGAGTTGGAAAAGCTAAGAGGACCATTTTGCTAAAATTGAAAGGATCAAAGGAGGAAGCTCTAAAGATAAAGGATGGAGACAGAGATAATGAAGATGATGATGATGATGATCATGATGACAGTGATTCTGATGAAGAGAAAATCGAAGAGTGGTGTGCAGACGAAAGACTGAAGAAGGAGAGCAGCTGAATCTGTCTCAGCTCCGGGCAAGAGAAGAGAACAAAGAACAGACAAGATCAGTCAACTTCTGCTTCTGCACCTTCACATGAAGAGACTAGCATTCAGGATAAAAGTAAATAGTGGATGTTTATGTATTTATTACTTTTGTATTCTGTATTGAAAACCATGTACTAAATGTTTATATTTTGTATTTTGATATATTACTAATGATTTGAGTGTGAAATGTGTAAATCAAACAGATCCAAGTACCACAGAGATGAGTTTGATATTGCTCCCCTTCAACAGGTCAAGTCTCAACTCACAATGATTCTTGATCTGCAAGGGATTGTCAGAAGGTCAGTGAGTTATACCTCTGAGAAGGTGAAATAATTCACGACCTATCTAACGAGCAACTGGCAGAGATGTTCAGACTCAATCCTGATGACATTGTCAAGGATGCTCCAATAATAATATTATAAGAATAATAATAATATATAATAATAATAATAATAATAACAACAACATTTTATAAGAATAATAATACATAATAATAATAATAATAATCTAATAATATAATAATATAATAATAAAATAATAATAATAAAATAATAATAAAAAAATAATAATAAAACAATAATAATAATAATATCAGAATAATAATAAGAATAAGATAATAACAACAATAATAATAATAACAATAATAATACTAATAATAATAATAATAATAATAACTACATAATATAATAACAATACAAAATAATAATAACAACAATAATATAAGAATAATAATACATAAATAATAATAATACACTAATAATAACAATAATAATACTAATAATAATAATAATAATAATAACAATAATAAACAGTAATATAATAATAATAGTAATAATAATAATAACAATTAACAATAATAATAATTGTAATAATAATAATAATAATAATAATAATAACAATAATAATAACAATAAAAAGAATGATAATGATAAGAAGAATAATAATAATATAATAATATCATAAAATAATATAATAATAATAATACTAATACTATAATAACATAATAATAACAGTAGTAATAATAATAATAATAATAATAATAATAATATTAATAATATAATAATTATAAGAATAATAATAATAATTTTAGATCAAAGTAATAATAATACTACAATAATAATAATATAAACAATAATAAGAATAATCAGAATCATAATAATAATATAATAAAAATAAAATAATAATACTACAATTACCCAAATGGTATCGCATCCGCTGGGTGTTCGTGGCAGTTTTGTGATGAAATCCATAGATATCTGCTCCCACTTCCATACTGGAATTTCTGGTTGTTGTAGTAAACCAGATGGTCGTTGATACTCCACCTTAACCTTAGAGCAGGTTAAGCATCTGCTTACGTAAGTGGCAATGTCAGCTTTCATGTTTGGCCACCAGTGAAAGACTTTTAGATCGTGACATTTGTCTGAACCCGGATGAATCGAATATCGTGACTTGTGAGCTTCGTCCATTACCAGCTCTCGTAGGTCTCCATACAAGGGAACCCATATTCGGTCCATGAAGTATCGAATTCCGTCTGATTTGATTTCCAGTTGTTTCTCCATGCCTCGTAGTGATTCAGCTTTCAGGTTCTCGTCTTTCAAAGCTTCAAGTTGAGCATTACGTATTTGGTCGGGTAATCCAGTGTGAATGGTGAGTTGCAATGCTCGAACTCGTTTTCGCTTAGGTGTTTCCTTTCGACTTAGGCGTCAGCAACTACGTTAGCCTTACCCGATGATATTTGATTGCACAGTCGTAGTCGTTCAACAACTTGACCCAACGACGTTGCCTCATGTTCAGCTCCTTCTGTTCGAAAATGTGCTGAAGACTCTTGTGATCAGTATAAATGGTGCACTTGGTACCGTACAAGTAGTGTCTCCATATCTTGAGAGCAAACACAACGGCTTCCAACTCTAAGTCGTGTGTCGTGTAGTTCTTCTCGTGAACCTTTAACTGTCGGGAGCGTATGCGATCACCTTCTCGCGTTGCATTAGCACACAACCAGACCTTGATAGAAGCATCGCAATACACCACAAAATCTTCGGTTCCCTCGGGTAAAGACAATATCGGTGCCGTGCAGAGTTTCTGTTTTAAGAACTGGAATGATGATTCCTGCTTGTCACCCCAGCTGTACGCAATGCCTTTTTGCGTTAACGTTGTAAGTGGTTGGACGATCTTCGAAAACCTTCAATAAATCGTCGTTAATATCCAGCCAATCCAAGAAATTGCCGTACCTCAGTCGGGGTCTTTGGCGTAGCCCAGTTCTTGATAGCTTCTATCTTTGCTGGATCGACATGTATGCCCTTCTCATTGACCACATGGCCCAAGAATTGGACTTCCCGAATCCAGAAGTCACACTTTGAAACATGGCATACAATTCTCTTGTTTAAGTAATTCCAAAATCAATCGAAGATGTTCCTCATGCTCCTCCTTGTTCTTTGAGTATATCAATATGTCATCGATAAAAACAATGACAAATTTGTCCAGGTAGGGTTTGCACACGCGTTCATAAGATCCATGAACACCGCTGTGCATTGGTCAACCCAAAAGGCATCACCAAAAACTCATTGTGACCGTAACGAGTTCTGAATGCTGTCTTTGATATGTCCTCCTCTCGGACTCTCAGTTGATGATATCCTGATCTCAAATCTATCTTGGAATAGAAACTCGACCCTTGAAGTTGGTCAAATAAATCGTCGATACGGGGAAGAGGATAACGATTCTTAATCGTCACTTTGTTCAGTTCACGGTAATCGATACACATGCGAAAAGTCCCATCCTTTTTCTTGACAAACAGGACTGGGGCTCCCCATGGTGATGAGCTAGGTCTGATAAACCCTTTATCCAAGAGTTCTTGTAGTTGAGAAGACAGTTCTTCCAGTTCTTTTGGAGCTAGTCTATACGGTGCTCTTGCAATAGGTGTGGCTCCAGGCGTCAAATCAATCTGGAACTCGACCTGACGATGTGGTGGAAGACCAGGTAAGTCTTCAGGGAAAACCTCAGGAAAGTCACGAACAATAGGGATATCCTCGATCTTCTTTTCTTCGATAGTCTTTTCTGTGATCATAGCTAAAATAGTGGTATGACCGTTACGTAAGTACTTCTGAGCTTTCATGTACGACATAATGCCAGAGACTACACCCCTTTTATTGCCCTGAACGGATAAGATTTCACCACTGGGAAGGGGTACCCGAATGATTTTCTCGACAGAAAATCTCAAACTCTCAACTTGGTTGTTGATAACCAGTCCATGCCGACAACCACGTCAAAACTACCAAGTGTAACAGGCATAAGGTCTATTTCTAACTTGTGTCCTGCTAGTTCTAGATACATCCTTTTAGGATATGAGTTGCCTCAATCAATTTACCGTCAGCTAGTTCTACTGTGTAACTAGGTTCCATTTCAGTCAAGGTTACATTTAGAAGTTTGCTAAATTTGGTAGATATGAAAGTCTTATCGGCACCAGTATCAATTAATACTGAAGCAAAACAGTCATTCAGAGGAAACGTACCAGTGACCACGTTTTGATCATTTCTCGCCTCGCCAGAACCAATCACGAAAGCTCGACCTCTGGCGCCATTTCCATTGTTGTTGTTTCCAGTATTACCCCTGTTCCCATCCTTCAGTTGTGGACAATCCTTCCTATAGTGGCCCTCTTTAACACATTCAAAACAGCCTCTAGTCATTTCACCCTGTCGTTGTTGATGTGGTTGTTGCTTGGTCATCAGTTCACCCCTACAGTCTTTAGCAGCATGGCCCATTCTTCCACACCTTTGACAACGAAAACGATTACACTGGCCATGATGATGAAAGTTACATTTGTTGCACTTTGGATACTTGCCCACATAGTTACTTGATCCCTGACCATTGTTGTTGTTGTTCTGATTATTGTTGGTGGAGCTTCTGGAAGGGTCAAACTTTCTGGCTTGTTGTTGCTGAGTGTTGTTCGAGTTTGAAGACTTGCCGGTGGTACTTTCCCATTTTCGCTTATGGTCGGATGAGCTAGATGTAGTGCTACGTTTAGGCAGAGTGCCCTGCGACACCGTCTGATCGGTGAGTCTGTGAGCTAGTCGGATAGCATGCTGAATAGTCTCAGGTTCCGCAGCTATGACACTAGCTTGAATCTGAGGAGCTAACCCATCAATATACCTCTCTATCCTTTTGTAGTCTGGGTCTACCATCTGAAGACATAAAGTAGCCAACTCGTGTGAACGAGTCGTATATTCCTCAATGTTGGAGCCAACCATTTTAAGATTCCAGAATTCACTTTCCAGCTTCTGGACTTCATTCCTCGGGCAGTATTCTTCCTTCATCAGCTTCTTGAAATCATTCCATGGTAGGTTATTAGCAGCCTCAAGTCCTAATGTCTGGACTTGTGAGTTCCACCAAGTTAACGCTGGTCCTTCTAATGTGCCAGATGCATACTTGACACGGTTCCCAACAGGACAATTGCACCTGGCAAAAACTGACTCAAGTTTCTCCAACCAGCATAGCAATGTGACAGCACCCTCAGAACCACTGAAAGAGTGAGGCTTGCAGTCCATAAACATCTTGAAGGTGCAGACTGAGGGACCTTGATTCAGATTCTGGTTGTTCTGGTTCTGATTGCGGGTCTGCTCATAAGCTGCAAGTGCGTCGGCTACACGCTCATTGATGATGGCATCCAGTTCAGCTTGAGTCAGGTTGACGTTTCCCCGCCCACTCGGGCGTCCAGGTCTTCTTCCAGACATGATTCTTCAATTCACAGTACACAAATATGAGAAAATATATAATATATAGTCATCATAATGTACAATATAAATAATATGTATTTCACAAAGCCACAGCAACCAAAAAATATCAATACTAATCTTCGATGAAAATAAATTGTAAGGAGTACAATATATTCAAATCAAATGATCAAAATTCAAATATATATCAGTTGATGGGACAACCCTTCCCACCTAGGTTAAGGAAATGACATGAAATGCTTAGGTCTCGTCACCAGCTGAAGAGATAACTGATGCTGCATCTTCTTCTTCATCATCTTCTGGAACCTCCTCAGGGTCTTCCTCAGGTTCCTCCTCAGGTTCCTCTTCGAGCTCCTCTTCTTCTTGTTGTACAACTAGAGCTTTGACCTGTGCCTCTAATTCCGCAATTCTCACTACTGCTTGAACACGATGCTGCTCGGATTCCACGGCTCTAGCCTCTAAAGTGTTAACACGAGCACTAGTTGTTTAAATTCCTTAACGAGTCTATTATGGCACTTGTCAGTGGATTCAAGGCTTTCTTTCTGAAGTTCTATGCGTCTATGTGTTCGAGCCTGATCCTCTGATAGGGTTTTACCCCTTCCGGTTGTCTGATGCATATAGCGTACCTCACGTTTCATCGCAGCTACAAAGGCGGCGAAAGATTGTTCAGGCGGGTGAGGAATACATGGTAGGATAGGAGTAGAAGCAGGTGTGAAGGGAGTAGGAGGGTAGGGCACGTTCTCCTCCCTAATCCATCGGGCAATCAATCCTGGTAACCAGTCCCAATCATGGGTGTTAGGTGAGTCATGGGCAGTTAAGGGCTCCCCGTACCCCGTCGCGGCAACGGTAGGCTCAAATCGGCGTCTCTTAGACTCCGGGGGTGAAGAAACAGGTATAGATGCTGAAGGCAGACGAGCGGAATCCTCGGTCTCCCTGCTAGTCGAGAGTGATATAGGTGACATCGATGGTTCAGATGATGATGATGTGGACATCCTGTAACGTAGTGCGAGTATGCCATGAATGGTACATCCAAAAGTCGTAAACAAGTAATTGTATCCGTGCAATGCTAGTGTTGTGTCTAAGGCTATAGTCTAGATGCAAATGCAATCCTAGTTCTCTATACCTGTGGCTCTGATACCAATCTGTCACACCCTCAAATTCCACGTGCGGGGTTTTACCACAAGGCGTGTGACAAACCAGGATCTCAGACACGGTCATATCGAATGAACTAATGAATTTAATAATAATGTTTGACTTAAATCAGAGTAGCATAGAAGAAGTAAACATCAGTGCGGAAGCATAAAACTGAAATGAATAACAGTGCGGAAGCGAATAATGAAATGTAACCAATACTGAAAGTTATAAATGCTAAGTCAAAACAATATTCAATGCAAGTAAATATGTTTGATGATGCATGTCCTGAGTGCGTTCCTTAATCGTGCATCACAAGCTTAAGCGTTCCTATTACCTGAGAAAACATGCTAAAGTATATCAACATAAAGTTGGTGAGTTCACAGGTTTTATCACAGGTAAAAATGTTTGTAACTGTTTGAATGGTAAAGTAATTAAAGCATATCGATAGGTAGCTAGCCTATAATCAAGTTACTTAGCGTTTCGAACCGAGGCTGACTGTTTGTATGTTCGTATGTTCGTATGTTTGTTGCCTCCCATCACGTCTCACCAGACAGTGACAAATGTTAGGTCAATAACGCGCCCGTTTGACCTCCAATCAAGCTAGCGCGACTAGCCCGGGCGGGGTTTATCAAACCCAGTAGTACTACTCAGGATTACCTCGCTACACATTACTAACGGTTCGAGAGTGTAAGGACTTTTCAAGAATGTTTGCACCAACGTAACAGGTGATATCAATAATACTAAAACCATTTTGTAAATACGTTTGCATGTTTTCTCCCCCAAAAGGAAAGAAAGTAAAATAGGGGCCGTGAAGACTCACCTCGAATGCGTTTGCAACAATAAGTGTAAGCACCAAGGATCGGTTTCCAATTAACTGGGTTCGTTTAATATTTAATTGAGATTAAATATTAGTAACAGAATTGTTGTTCGGAAGAAAATGACATGGTTCGTGATTACGGTTCGGTTACGGTGTCAGCAAAACAACATGACTCTCCAACCACAAGCAAACGCAAGCATACCCAAATCTATACATTGTTTTAAGATGAAACCACCTGGAGTTACTCCAAGACTCATGGTTTACTTTCCAATTCCTTTATTTTAACCCTAAGTTTCTCAAAATGCAATTCATGTATCAAAACACTTGACCCTTTGTTTGCTGTCAAAAAGAACAATTTTTGACCTACCTTCACTAAAAAGGCAATAACTTGAGTTCTACACATCCAATTTAAGTGTGGTTGGGCTTTCTGGAAAATAGATTCAAAAATACACAATCTGGACCCAGAAACGCCAGTATTAAGTTTATTATAATCAAGTTGCAGCGTGCACAAGTTGGCTAACAAATCTGCCAGCACCAGAAACATCAAGTTTTAAACTAAACGTGCATCTTAACATTGTTCAGGACTTCACTAGACCATGCAATCATCTAAAATAAGTTTAAATACTCATCCAAATGTCTTTTCACGTTCGTAAGCTTTAGCACAACTCAAACCATATGATTATTTATATATACATTCACATGCAAACAAATCCATACATGCAAACAAATCCATTACATGCATATATACACCAATACACACACATTGGTTCATATGTAGAATGCACAACATCCCATACTTAATGCACACTACCTTCTATCCATATACGCATATAATCGCAGCACACATACACATGTTCTATGATGAAGAATACACATTCAACACGTACCTATATATATATACATACGCCGAGCATATACATGCGTACATATACGCAGAAACACACATATCTATATATATACATACCCAGAGCATATACATGCATACCTATTCGCAGAAACACACACACACACACACACATATATATATATATATATACCTGCGCCGAACCTATACATGCATACATATACACAGAAACACACACACATAATATATATATATACATGCGCAGAACATATACATGCATACATATACGCAGAAACACCACATATATATATATATACATGCGCAGAACATATACATGCATACATATACGCAGAAACACACACATATATATATATACATGCGCAGAACCACACATATATACATACTTACGCAGGATTCACACATATATACATACAGACGACGCATACGCAGCGCACATAACATATATACAATCATATGTATATATATACACACACATTGTCACACACTAACAAGCACAACCACGCTCAACCAACCAGAACCCAAACGAGGCCCCGTCGTCAAACGACAGTAACCGAACGAAACCGAAACGAACCCGGACGTATTGCATTGATCAGCAAGGAGGAACGTACCTAACTGCTTACCAACGAGCGATGGAGTCCGTGAGTCGTCGGCGTTCGAGGGTGAGGACGGAAGGCTACCGGTCTCACGCGCGGTGAAGCGATCGATACGGAACAAGCTGCCGTGTCGCGGTGCAAGGCTGTCGATGGAGATTCGATGCTAAGGTTTTGATTTGGTGTAGGTGATCAAGAGTTGAAGTCCCGAAGGGATGGGGTTAAAAGCTTCGGGAAGTCTCGTAGGTGGTGGGGGGGTTGGTTATTTAGGATGAGTGGTAGTTTTCAAGTTGTCACCTCTAGTCCCTCATATTTACATAATTTGCATTTTGAGTTTAATTAGATTTAAGTTAATTGGAGTTAATCATTGATAATATTTAGGATAATCAATGTTATTATTTAGTATTAATAAACTAATTAATTATAAAATGACAGAGAGGGATTAGGTTAACGAAAACGAGGTTAACCTGAAATATACGGGTTGTCACATCATCCCCTTGTAAAAAAAATTTTCGTCCCGAAAATTAAAATGTTACGTGGTCAAGGTACGAGATTTAGTTAGGTTTGGTGGTTCGTAACGTGTCGGACATGTAATGTTTTGGCAGGATTGTGACATCATCCCCTTGTTGAAGGGAATTTCATCTCGAAATTTAAAGGAAAGATATCTCCAGAGTGAATACCTTACGAAGTAGGCGTCTGATTGTTGAACAGTTGTGGATACTTCTTCTTCATCTGATCTTCGCGTTCCCAGGTAAATTCTGGTCCACGATTTGAGTTCCATCGGACTTTGACAATAGGATGCGACTATGTTTGAGTGTCTTGACCTCTCGGTCCATAATTTCCACTGTTCCTCGATGAAACGTAGTTTTTCGTCAATATGTATTTCGTCTAACGGAACGACGAGAGTCTCGTCTGCAGGCATTTCCTCAGGTTTGAAACATGAAATACATCGGTACTCCCCGAGTTCTTCGGGTAGGTTTAGTTGATAGGCTACGGGCCAACCCGTTTGACAATCTCAAACGGTCCCACGTACCTAGGGTTTAGCTTTCCACGTTTCCCGAAACGAATTACACCCTTTCGAGGTGACACTTTCAAAAGTACCTTGTCACCGATTGAAATTCCAACGGCCGGCGACGTTTGTCAGCATAACTCTTCTGTCGGTCACGTGCTGCTGCCATGCGGTTACAGATTTGTACGATCTTCTCAGTCGTCTCATGTACCAGTTCAAGCTGGTTGAGTTGACTTTCTCCAACTTCCGCCCAACAAATAGGTGATCGGCACTTACGCCCATACAGTGCCTCAAATGGCGCAGCTTTGATCGACGTGTGATAACTGTTATTGTAAGAAAACTCAACTAGCGGTAAGTGAGTTTCCCAACTGCTGCCAAAGTCAATCACGCAGGTGCGTAACATGTCTTCCAAAGTCTGGATCGTACGCTCACTCTGGCCATCCGTTTGGGGATGATATGCAGTACTCATGTCTAGCCGGGTACCCAATGCTCGTTGTAATGATTGCCAGAAGTGTGAGGTAAATCGAGCGTCACGATCGGAGATGATAGAAATTGGTACACCGTGCCGAGAGACTATTTCTCTCAGGTAGATGCGAGTTAACTTCTCCATTCTATCATTCTCTCTAATTGGTAGGAAGTGTGCCGATTTCGTCAATCGATCTACAATTACCCAAATGGTATCGCATCCGCTGGGTTTTCGTGGCAGTTTTGTGATGAAATCCATAGATATCTGCTCCCACTTCCATACTGGAATTTCTGGTTGTTGTAGTAAACCAGATGGTCGTTGATACTCCACCTTAACCTTAGAGCAGGTTAAGCATCTGCTTACGTAAGTGGCAATGTCAGCTTTCATGTTTGGCCACCAGTGAAGGACTTTTAGATCGTGATACATTTTGTCTGAACCCGGATGAATCGAATATCGTGACTTGTGAGCTTCGTCCATTACCAGCTCTCGTAGGTCTCCATACAAGGAACCCATATTCGGTCCATGAAGTATCGAATTCCGTCTGATTTGGTTTCCAGTTGTTTCTCCATGCCTTGTAGTGATTCAGCTTTCAGGTTCTCGTCTTTCAAAGCTTCAAGTTGAGCATTACGTATTTGGTCGGGTAATCCAGTGTGAATGGTGAGTTGCAATGCTCGAACTCGTTTTCGCTTAGGTTTTCCTTTCGACTTAGGGCGTCAGCTACTACGTTAGCCTTACCCGGAGATATTTGATTGCACAGTCGTAGTCGTTCAACAACTCGACCCAACGACGTTGCCTCATGTTCAGCTCCTTCTGTTCGAAAGTGCTGAAGACTCTTGTGATCAGTATAAATGGTGCACTTGGTACCGTACAAGTAGTGTCTCCATATCTTGAGAGCAAACACAACGGCTTCCAACTCTAAGTCGTGTGTCGTGTAGTTCTTCTCGTGAACCTTTAACTGTCGGGAAGCGTATGCGATCACCTTCTCGCGTTGCATTAGCACACAACCGAGACCTTGAATAGAAGCATCATAATACCCACAAAATCTTCGGTTCCCTCGGGTAAAGACAATATCGGTGCCGTGCAGAGTTTCTGTTTTAAGAACTGGAATGATGGTTCCTGCTTGTCACCCCAGCTGTACGCAATGCCTTTTTGCGTTAACGTTGTAAGTGGTTGGACGATCTTCGAAAACCGTTCAATAAATCGTCGGTAATATCCAGCCAATCCAAGAAATTGCCGTACCTCCGTCGGGGTCTTTGGCGTAGCCCAGTTCTTGATAGCTTCTATCTTTGCTGGATCGACATGTATGCCCTTCTCATTGACCACATGGCCCAAGAATTGGACTTCCCGAATCCAGAAGTCACACTTCGAAAACTTGGCATACAATTTCTCTTGTTTAAGTAATTCCAAAATCAATCGAAGATGTTCCTCATGCTCCTCCTTGTTCTTTGAGTATATCAATATGTCATCGATAAAAACAATGACAAATTTGTCTAGGTAGGGTTTGCACACGCGGTTCATAAGATCCATGAACACCGCTGGTGCATTGGTCAACCCAAAAGGCATCACCAAAAACTCATAGTGACCGTAACGAGTTCTGAATGCTGTCTTTGATATGTCCTCCTCTCGGACTCTCAGTTGATGATATCCTGATCTCAAATCTATCTTGGAATAGAAACTCGACCCTTGAAGTTGGTCAAATAAATCATCGATACGGGGAAGAGGATAACGATTCTTAATCGTCACTTTGTTCAGTTCACGATAATCGATACACATGCGAAAAGTCCCATCCTTTTTCTTGACAACAGGACTGGGGCTCCCCATGGTGATGAGCTAGGTCTGATAAACCCTTTATCCAAGAGTTCTTGTAGTTGAGTAGACAGTTCTTCCAGTTCTTTTGAGCTAGCTAGTCTATACGGTGCTCTTGCAATAGGTGTGGCTCCAGGCGTCAAATCAATCTGGAACTCGACCTGACGATGTGGTGGAAGACCAGGTAAGTCTTCAGGGAAAACCTCAGGAAAGTCACGAACAATAGGGATATCCTCGATCTTCTTTTCTTCGATAGTCTTTTCTGTGATCATAGCTAAAATAGTGGTATGACCGTTACGTAAGTACTTCTGAGCTTTCATGTACGACATAATGCCAGAGACTACACCCCTTTTATTGCCCTGAACGGATAAGATTTCACCACTGGGAAGGGGTACCCGAATGATTTTCTCACGACAGAAAATCTCAACTTGGTTTTTGGATAACCAGTCCATGCCGACAACCACGTCAAACTACCAAGTGTAACAGGCATAAGGTCTATTTCTAACTTGTGTCCTGCTAGTTCTAGGATACATCCTTTTAGGATATGAGTTGCCTCAATCAATTACCGTCAGCTAGTTCTACTGTGTAACTAGGTTCCATTCAGTCAAGGTTACATTTAGAAGTTTGCTAAATTGGTAGATATGAAACTCTTATCGGCACCAGTATCAAATAATACTTAAGCAAAACAGTCATTCAGAGGAAACGTACCAGTGACCACGTTTTGATCATTTCTCGCCTCGCCAGAACCAATCACGAAAGCTCGACCTCTGGCGCCATTCCATTGTTGTTGTTTCCAGTATTACCCCTGTTCCCATCCTTCAGGTTGTGGACAATCCTTCCTATACTGGCCCTCTTTACCACATTCAAAACAGCCTCTAGTCATTTCACCCTGTCGTTGTTGATGTGGTTGTTGCTTGGTCATCAGTTCTGTCACCCCTCAAAATCCACTTGCGGAGTTTTACCGCGAGGCGTGTGAACAAACCAGGATCACAGTCAATAGTTACTCAGAACGACTCTATGCCATAATTTAAACAAAATCAACCAAAACACAAACTTTAAACAATGCGGAAGCGTTTTTGAAAACAACCCAAGTCAATAAAGTATAACCTATGGCAAAACAAGTGCCAAACCAAAGAGTACCCATAATTGTTTAAATGTCAACTTGTCTTGAAGCAAAGTGTCTTAAAATGTAGTGAACCGTGCAGTGCTCCTATGGCAAGCAGTTAAGGACCTGAGAAAAGCATACTAAAATGTCAACACATAGGTTGTGAGTTCAAGAGTTTGAGTTCAATAACATGTAAACATTTGCGATAAATATAAGCAGTGTATGATAATAGATAGCTAGTCTATTATCAGTAAATATTAATACATAGTGATTTTGCAATTGAAGCTGACTGTGATAGTTGCCTCCTGTCCGACTTACCATGTCGTGACAATGATCAATAGGACAAATTGCACCCGGTTGACCTCGAGTCACACAGGTGGGGCTCGTCAGACCCAGTAGTACTACCCAAGTTTCCCCGCTATTAAATATTAACAATTCAAAGTGTGAGGACTTTTCCCATGGTAAACAGCACTATATTAATATTTTACACAACTTAAATAATGAAAGTTCGTATAAATACCAGTATGCTATCTCCCCTAAAAGAGATTAAGTAAAGAGTGGGGCATGAACTCACCTGATGTATGCAAAGGTACCTAGGGTTTATTTTGAGAAACGAGAGGATAGCCAACCTTCACAGGTTACTAGATCATGTGTACATAAGTACGTGTAAATAAAAGACATGTGAAACCCTAATCATACCAAAACCAAAGACTCAAGCTTCCAGAAAATAGACACGTTTGACCTAGTTGACCCGTTTGACCCGTTGGTGACATTATGAGTTATATTCAAATAAAGCCATGAGCACATACAACATACATGATTAACATTCAAACAGTATCATACATATGCTATATCAACCAGGTGTATCACATAGATTATCATACAATCAAGTACTATACAAGTCAGGCGAATCTAGCACATTAACATAACCACTAGCTACAATACAACTAACATGTCATACAAGGTTCACCATTCTCACATGCCATGTGAAGCCACTCACGACTTCACATCCTAAACCCTGCCAATCCCACTAAGTAGGGGCCTCAGATCCGCACGCGTGTATAAGATCACAACCAAATTCTTTAAGCATATACATTGCATTCACAACATCACAACAATCAATTACCACCCAAGCATGATGTCCTACTACTACACAACATCCAAACCATACATGATTACCAATTCCAATTATCACCCATGATTATCCCAACATGCCATACAACTAATTTAACACGTTCTATCACACTAGAATCCATCCTTGAACATAATAGCAAGTTCCTATCATCCCAAACATGATCATAACATCATACTTCAACGTTTACACAAATAAGTTTCCCTTTTGGGAAGAATATCCCAAATCTATCAACATCCAAGTATACATGAATTCATCAATAATATACCAATTCAAGCTCATACTAACATCTAGACATGATCAACAACACTTAAACACCTCAATCTAACCGCTTCATAAACAAAAGTTTTACTTTGGCAAGCTATGATCAACATCATCAAATAAAGATTTCTAGCATTCATAACATCAATCTAGCATCTAATTATCATCATGAACCCATCCATAACATCAATCCATCACTAGATCACTACTACATGCAAAATAAAGTTACTATTCTTAGTAACCTATGAACAATGCATCAAAATCCCACTTTCTTGCATAATCAACGTATTCTAACATTCATACAACCTAATAATCATCAAATATTCATCAAACAATCAACCATCATGCATATCACAACAATTTCGAATTAGGGTTTGTTTCATAACCAAAGTTCATGATCAATCCACTAAAAACATAAATTCTTGCATAATCGACGTTACTAACATGTATACAATCTAACTAACATGTTAACATCATCAAACAACATCCAATTCGACCCAATAAGGATCAATTTCGAATTTAGGGTTCGGCCATAACCAATTTCATGCAAACAAAACACCAACTAACCTCTAATCGTGAAAAGTACCAAATCGAGACTTCTAATGTGTTGAATGCCTTCAATCGACCAAAATCCAATGCTTGATGCTTGATCCAAGTTGAAATCGCAAAATGAGAGGGTTTGGGAGGGAGGTCGCGGCCGATGGGGGGGGTTAGGGTTTGGGTTTTTGTTTTATTTAAGTTTAATTTACATATTTACCCTTAAACCCTTGTGTTTTGGTATTTTATAAAAACTAAGCTTTAAACTCTTTGTAAAGTGTTTTTAACTTCATAATATAAAGATATAAACTTATAAAATTCATTATATATCTTATCTTTATAAAACACAAGACATACGAATAAATAGGCACGTTTCCGCGTTACGCGAGAAATTCTTTATTAACCTTTTATAAATGTTAAACACATAACATACCCAATATTCACATAATCACTTAGATTCACAACAAATTAACATTATTCTTATTATTAGGTCACCAACGTTCAACGACAACTAGTGTGTGCTCACGACACGTGTATACAAGACTTAACGGAACTAACGGAGCTTGGTAACGGAAATTTACCGGATGTCACAAGTCCACCCTACAGTCTTTAGCGCACATGGCCCATTCTTCCACACTTTTGACAACGAAAACAATTACACTGGCCATGATGATGAAAGTTACATTGTTGCACTTTGGATACTTGCCCACATAGTTACTTGATCCCTGACCATTTGTTGTTTTTGTTTTGATTATTGTTGGTGGAGCTTCTGGAAGAGTCAACTTTCTGGCTTGTTGTTGCTGAGTGTTGTTCGAGTTTGAAGACTTGCCGGTGGTACTTTCCCATTTTCGCTTATGGTCGGATGAGCTAGATGGTTGCTACGTTTAGGCAGAGTGCCCTGCGCCACCGTCTGATCGGTGAGTCTGTGAGCTAGTCGGATAGCATGCTGAATAGTCTCAGGTTCCACAGCTATGACACTAGCTTGAATCTGAGGAGCTAACCCATCAATATACCTCTCTATCCTTTGTAGTCTGGGTCTACCATCTGAGGACATAAAGTAGCCAACTCGTGCGAACGAGTCGTATTCCTCAATGTTGGAGCCAACCATTTTAAGATTCCAGAATTCACTTTCCAGCTTCTGGACTTCATTCCTCGGGCAGTATTCTTCCTTCATCAGCTTCTTGAAATCATTCCATGGTAGGTTATTAGCAGCCTCAGTCCTAATGTCTGGACTTTGAGTTCCACCAAGTTAACGCTGGTCCTTCTATGGCCAGATGCATACTTGACATGGTTCCCAACAGGACAATTGCACCTGGCAAAAACTAACTCAAGTTTCTCCAACCAGCATAGCAATGTGACAGCACCCTCAGAACCACTGAAAGAGTTGGCTTGCAGTCCATAAACATCTTGAAGGTGCAGACTGAGGACCTTGATTCAGATTCTGGTTGTTCTGGTTCTGATTGCGGGTCTGCTCATAAGCTGCAAGTGCGTCGGCTACACGCTCATTGATGATGGCATCCAGTTCAGCTTGAGTCAGGTTGACGTTTCCCCGCCCACTCGGGCGTCCAGGTCTTCTTCCAGACATGATTCTTCAATTCACAGTACACAAATTGAGAATATATAATATATAGTCATCATAATGTACAATATAAATAATCATGTATTTCACAAAGCCACAGCAACCAAAAAATATCAAATACTAACTTCGATGAAAATAAATTGTAGGAGTACAATATATTCAAATCAAATGATCAAAATTCAAATAATATCAGTTGGATGGGAACAACCCTTCCCACCTAGGTTAAGGAAATGACATGAAATGCTTAGGTCTCGTCACCAGCTGAAGAGATAACTGATGCTGCATCTTCTTCATCATCTTCTGGAACCTCCTCAGGGTCTTCCTCAGGTTCCTCCTCAGGTTCCTCTTCGAGCTCCTCTTCTTCTTGTTGTACAACTAGAGCTTCGACCTGTGCCTCTAATTCCGCAATTCTCACTACTGCTTGAACACGATGCTGCTCGGATTCCACGGCTCTAGCCTCTAAAGTATTAACACGAGCCACTAGTTGTTTAAATTCCTTAACGAGTCTATTATGGCACTTGTCAGTGGATTCAAGGCTTTCTTTCTGAAGTTCTCTATGTGTCTATGTGTTCGAGCCTGATCCTATGATAGGGTTTTAACCCTCCGGTTGTCTGATGCATATAGCGTACCTCACGTTTCATCGCAGCTACAAAGGGTTTTAACCCTTCCGTTGTCTGATGCATACTAATAATAATAATACTAATATAACAATAATAATAACAGTAATAATAATAATAATAATAATATAATAATAATAATAATTAAGAATAATAATATAATTTTTTTTAGAATAAGAGTAATAATAATAATAACTAATAATAATAATAACAATAATAATATATCATAATCATAATAATATAATAAAAAATAATAATAATATTATTAATAATTATAATAACAATAATAACCAATAATAATAAAGTAATAATAACATAATAACAACAACAATAATAATAACAATAATAATAATATTATAATACTAATAATAATAATAATAACATAATACAATAATAACAATAATAACAATAATATATAATCACAATAATAATAATAATAATAATAGTAACAATAATAATAACAATAATAATAATAATAATAATAAAATAGAATAATAATAGTAATAATAATAATAATAATTATAAGAATATATTAATAATTTTTAGAATAAGAATATATAATAATAGTAATAATACTACTACTACTAATAATAATAATAATATAATAATCATAATAATAATAATAATAATAATAATAATAATAACAATAAAATAGTAATAATTATAATAATAATAATCATAATCATAATAATAATATATAAATATAATAATTAATAATTATAATTAATAATAATAATAACATAATAATAAAGTAATAATAACAATAATAATAATAACAATATAATAATAACAATAATAATATAATAATAATACTAGTAATAATAATATAATAATCATAATCATAATAATAATAATAATAATAATAACAATACTAATAATAATATTAATAACGATAATAATAATAATAATTATTATAATATAATAATCAATCATAATAATAATAATAATAATAATAAAATATTAATAAATATATATAATAATAATACATAATAATAGAGTAATAATAACAATATAATAATAACATAATGATAATAACAATAATAATAATAATAATAATAATAATAATAATATCAAATAATAATAATAATAATAAAATATTATTATTATTATAAGAATAATAATAATATAACTATAATAATATAATAATAATAATATATTATAATAATAACAATAATAATAATAATGATAATAATAATATTAAATAATAATATATTAATAATAATAATAAAAGAATAATAATAACTAATAATAATATCAATATAATAACAACAACAACAACAACAATAATATAATACTAATAATAATAATAATATAATATTATAAGAATATAATAATAAGAATAAGATAATAATAATAATAATAATACAACAACAACAATTTTATAAAGAATAATAATAACAATAATAATAATAATAATAATAATATATAATAATAATAATAATATATAATAATAATAATAATAAAATATACTAATATAATAATAATAATAATAGTAATAATAACAATATAATAATAATCAGAATAATAATAAGAATAAGAATAATAACAACAATAATAATAATAACAATAATAATAATAATAATAACATAACAATAATAATACTAGTTATAATAATAATAATAATAACAATAATAATAATAACAACAATAATAATAGAATTAATAACAATAATAATAATAATAATACTAAATTAACAATAATTTATAATAATGATAATATAATAATAATAATAACAATAATAATAACAGTAATAAATAATAATAATAATAATAGTATAATAATAATAACAATAATAATAATTATTATTATTATAATTATAATAATAATAATAATATAATAATAATAATAACAATAATAATAATAGAGTAATAATAACAATATAATAATAACAATAGTAATAATAACAACAACAATAATAAAAATAATGATAATAATAATAATACATAATAATAATATAATAATAATAATATTATTATTATTATTAATATAAGAAAATAATAATAATAAGAACAACAA
Organism: Flaveria trinervia; assembly: GCA_025506515.1. Taxonomy (NCBI): domain Eukaryota; kingdom Viridiplantae; phylum Streptophyta; class Magnoliopsida; order Asterales; family Asteraceae; genus Flaveria; species Flaveria trinervia. The sequence goes on from CM046445.1 coordinate 33,954,087, forward strand.
CACAACAACCACAACAATAATAATAATAATAATAATAATAATAATAATAATATATAAAAATAATAATAAATGAATACTAATAATAATAATACTAATATAATATAATAATAATAGTAATAAGAATAATAATAATAACAATAATAGTATAACACTATAATAATAATAATAATAATAAAAATAACAATAAGAATAATGTAAGGCCCCGTTCCCGGGACGCTTACAGTTGGTTTTCTCATGCACATAAAACATATAGTTACATTTGTATTTAATAAATCGCAGCGAAAACTAAAACAAACTTTCATTTTCATGTAAATGCTTTTGCAAACTAATACAACATTCATTACAAAAATTGTTTGTTGGCATTACAATGCAAAAACATTATCAAGGAATGCCATCCCAAAAGAGCTGAGTAGTCGCCCGTCCATCCTCAGCAATCATACCTGCCAACTGGAAACACATCAAAGTTAGCGTTGCTGAGTGAGTTCTAGTTTTATAAATAAACATACTTTACTTTCAGATAAAACCGTTCGTACTTTTACATGATCACACATCATTCGTACACATAAATAATATCATTATTATCTTCCTTCATTCGTTCATTCCTTCTTTCATTACCTTACTTGCGCATCGGACATCATCCCGAACCAATACCATGTGCTACACCCCGGTTAGTCGTAGCTACCGGGCCGAAGTCAACGAATGACAGCTAAACATATGCCGCGGTACTAGGAGTAACCGTCAGTCTTAGCTACTACTGGGCCGAAGTCAACGAATGACAGCTAAACGTATGCCACAGTACCAGGGGTGAGCGGTAGAGGTTCTACATTTGGGGTCAATCACCAAGAGGGACCCCGTATCCGATGTGTGCAAGACGTTTCTTTTCATCATGTTCCTCTTCCTTTATCTTTCACTTTACGTTACATAATACTTCGTTCATTCATCATAACACAGTAAAGCCACAGGAAAGATACTATACATCACATTAAGGAACATAAACATGCATCAACATCACATCATACATCAGGGCAACATCATACATACATAAAGTGCAACATCATCATCATCATCATGCCCAACATGCTTTCTAAGACCTCGATCGTCATCTTAAAAACTCTTATGGGAACTTTTACATCAAACACTTACATCTGCACTTTCCCCCGAAAGTCAGAAGAGTAATCTTACACTTCCTCGGGTTCAACAGCCCTATTCGGGCGTATGGACACCCCTCAGTCGCATGGCCTCCATGCGACTGAACATCATGCGATTGGACTAATACGGATGAACACCTATGCGAATGAACATCCAGTCGTGCGAATGGACAATGCGGATGAACACCTATGCGACTGGACCTTCCAGTCGTGCGAATGGACCTCCAGTCGCATGACACCCACGCGACTGGCCCTCCAGTCTGCGAATGAACCCAATCGTGCGGATGGACCCCAAACGCACCCTAATCGGCCGTATGGCCTCCATTCGGCCTCCAGTCGGTCGCCTAACCCTAACTGGTGCAGAGTGCAGTTCAACCCGACTGCAGCCGCGGGTTTTCGGCCCCCAAACTCATCTAAACCCATTTTAAGCCTAAATCGACCATCCTAAACTTAGGGATGCATACCATAACATCATTCAATCACAACCAAGCAAGAAATCAAGTCACAATCGCGTCATACATATACACGCACGCATACATACGGGTTTTCACCCAAAACGTGAAAAAGAGTTTTCAGATGTATTCCAGCCCCAAAATCGTTTGAAAACAAGTAAAAGAGGGGTCCTAGAACTCACCTAAACGAGCACAATGACAACAGCTTCGATTCGGCTTGCTTCACGACGATTTTGGCGACCCGAACCGACCCGAACCAACACTTTTTCCTCTTTTTCTCCTCTTTCTCTTATTCTCCTCTTTGTAAACTAAAATGTGAGTGTAGGGAGAGTGGGCAGCCCTCTCCCTACATATATCACCACATTTCCCTAACTTTTCTCGTTGGCGAGTTTGGTCCCTCGACTTTTGGACTTTATTTTCTTTTCTTTCTTCACCGGCTTCAAATAATAATTATCCGGGTGTTACAAGTCACCCCCCTTAAATAGTTTCGTCCCCGAAACCTGTTATTCGTCAACAAACGTGGATAATGCTGTCTCATTTCTTCTTCAGTCTCCCACGTTGACTCGGATCCCTTCCTGTGCTTCCACTGTACACGCACAAGAGGAACCACTTTATTCCTTAGCCTCTTTTCTTTACGATCGATGATTGCCACCGGTGCTCCACATAATTGAGCCTTTCATCTATTTCAATGTCTTCCAATGGAACAATCATGTCTTCATCAGCTATACACTTCTCAGATGAGATACATGGAATGTCGAGTGAATCCCACTTAACTCATCTGGCAACTCCAATCTATAGGCCACCTCCCCTACTCGAGCAATGATTCGGAAAGGGCCTATATATCTTGGGCTCAACTTGCCCCGCTTCTGAATCTGATAATACCCTTCCAAGGTAAGACCTTCAGCATAACCCGGTCACCCACTGGAACTCAATTGGCCTACATCGCTTATCGGCATACGACTTCTGTCTATCCTTGGCTGCCTTCATGAAGGCTTTAATCTTTTCAAGCTTCTCTATCGTAGCCTCGATTACCTCGACGCTCCCCAATTCCTTCTGACCAATATCACCCCAACAAACGGGTGTTCTGCATCTCCTACCGTATACATCTCATATGGGCATACCAATACTGGCATGATAGCGTTGTTGTATGAGAATTCAGCTAACGGCAGGTGGTCATCCCAACTTCCACCAAAATCGATCACACATGCCCGGAGCATGTCTTCCAGTGTCCAGTGTTGAATGGTCCTTTCTGACTGACCATCAGTCTGGGGATGATAAGCCGTGCTAATATGTAACCTCGTCCCCATAGCGTCGTGGAATTTCTTCCAAAATTTAGATGTAAACCGAGTGTCACGATCAGACACAATAGACACCGGCACACCATGACGAGCTACAATTTCCTTGATGAACAGATCACCAACTCTCAGATGAATACGTCTCGCGGATCGGTAGAAAATGAGCGCTCTTCGTCAGACGATCAACCATCACCCATATGGCATCGTACCCTTTCGGGGTACGCGGCAGCTTCGTAATGAAGTCCATGGTGATGGCTCCCATTTCCATTCCGGTATATCCAAAGGTTTGTACCTTCCCATACGGCTTTTGATGCTCTGCCTTCACCTGTAAGAAAGTAAGGCACTTACTCACATACTCCACCACATCGCGCTTCATACCCGGCCACCAATAATCCTTCTTCATGTCATGGTACATTTTCATGGCACCAGGATGAATGGAGTATCGAGTCTTGTGGGCTTCATCCATTATCTTCACCTGTAGATCCCAAAACGAGGAATCCACACACGACCGAATCGAGTTCAACACGAGTGTGTTTTCACCCAATTTCCCAACCAGACCTCTCATTCTCTCCGAGTTAAGGTGACCTTCTTTCAATGCCTCATCTTGAAACTCCTTGATTTGCTTCATCACATCAGAGGTCATGATTAGTTGATAAGCTTTCACCCGAATTGGTTCGGGCCTTTCCTTTCGACTAAGGGCATCCGCCACCACATTAGCTTTGCCTGGATGGTAATGGATCTCGCAATCATAATCCTTTATAAGTTCCAACCATCTCCTCTGCCTCATGTTCAGATTTTTGCTCGAAGAATACTTCAAGCTTTTATGATCGGTGAAATGGTGCACTTCGTCCCGTAAAGACAAGCCTCCAAATCTTTAGTGCAAAGACCACGGCTGCTAGCTCCAAGTCATGAGTAGGATAATTGGACCTCATGAACCTTTAACTGTCGAGATGCATAGGCTATAACCTTCCTCTCTGCATAACACACACACCCAACCCTGAGTAGGAAGCATCAGAATAAACCCCAAATCTTCGCTTCCATCGGGTAATGACAGAACAGGAGCTCGAGTCAGTCTTGCCTTCAGCTCTTCGAACGCCTTCTCTTGAGCTTGACCCCATACAAATTTCACATCCTTTCGGGTCAACTTAGTTAGTGGAGAAGCAATCTTAGAGAAGTCTTGGATGAATCTTCTATAGTAGCCCGCCAAGCCCAAGAAACTACGGATCTCGGATGGCGTCTTTGGTGACTTCCATTGCATAACCACCTCCACCTTCGCCGGGTCAACCATAATCCCGTCAGGATTTACCACATGACCCAAAAACTGAACTTCGCGCAACCAAA
>CM046445.1:33958422-33963422 GCA_025506515.1 Flaveria trinervia
ATTGTGTGTTGTGTTGTAATTGTGTTCAAGCCCTTGAACGATCCTGCATTTTCGGGTCACTTAGTTTAGTGGAGAAGCAATCTTAGAGAAGTCTTGGATGAATCTTCTATAGTAGCCCGCCAAGCCCAAGAAACTACGGATCTCGGATGGCGTCCTTTGGTGACTTCCATTGCATACCGCCTCCACCTTCGCTGGGTCAACCATAATCCCGTCAGGATTCACCACATGACCCAAAAACTGAACTTCGCGCAACCAAAATGCGCACTTGGAGAATTTAGCATACATTTCTCCCTTCTCAACGTCTCTAGAACCTCTCGAATGTGACCGGCATGCTCAATCTCGCTCTTTGAATAATCAGATATCATCCAAAACACAATCACTGATTTATCCAACATAGCCGACACACACGGTTCATCAGATCCATAAAAGCAGCTGCTGGCGCGTGTGGTCAAACCAAAGGACATTACAAGAAACTCGTAATGGCCATAGCGCGTACGGAAGCTGTTTTAGTGATATCTTGCCTCCTTCACCTTCAACTGATGATAACCAGATCGAAGATCTATCCTCGAGAACCAACTAGCACCCTGAAGCTGATCGAACAAATCATCTATCCTCGGTAAGGTAGCGGTTTCTTTACTGTCAACTTGTTCAGTTTGCGGTAGTCAATGCACATTCTCCTGCTACCATCCTTCTTCTTTACCAATAGGACCGGAGCACCCCAAGGAGAGACTCGTCTAATGAACCCCTTATCACGCAGCTCTCGCAGCTGCTCATCAACATCTTTCATCTCGGTTGGAGCCAACCCATATGGTGCCTTGGCAACAGGTTTGGCACCCGGTATCAGATCAATCTAAAATTCAATTTCTCTGTCAGGTGGCACTCTTGATAAGTCTTCTGGGACCACGTCTGAAAGTCACACCACCACTGGTACATCAGCTAGTTGTTGTGTTGGTGTATCCCACTCTTTACATAAGCCAAGTAGGCGCTACATCCCCCGCCTCATACACTTTCCCCGCCACCGCCATTGAGATCACCTTCGGAATCGTAGTAACCCGATCACCATAAACCGTTACCAACTTCCGTCAGGTGTTGTCAACCGAACCATCTTCTTGAGACACACAATGTTTGCCTCGAAATCCGCCAACCAATCCATCCCAAGAACCAAATCGAAACCACCCAAGGTCATCACAAACGGTCTAACAGAAACTTGTGACCCTCAGTTCCACATCACACTTCTCTATCATCTCAGAAATCCTGGTAGACTTACCTATGGCAGTTTCTACATCAAAGGGCGCAACACGTCTACTACTAACGGGCAGCTTAGCACAGAAAGCAGCAGAAATAAAACTCTTACTAGCACCCGAATCAAATAACCAGAAGCTAAAGTCTGGTTCACACTAGAACGTACCGGACCACAACGTCAGGTCCGTCCTAGCCTCCTCCTATGTCATGGTGAACGCCCTGGCACTCGCCCTCGGTCCATCACTTCCTTCTTCTTCACCCCTGAACCCTCAGTCCTCGACTTCTTACAATCTCTGCTCATATGACCAATTTCCCCCACAGTTAAAACTTTTCCCGACAGGCAATCCTTTGCCATATGCCCTGTCTTCCACACTTGAAGCACAGTTTGACCCAAACCTACATTCCCCCGCTGTGCTCCCTTCCACACTTGCCACCCTTTTCGACCCTACACTTGATGTGACCATACGGCTTTCATCCACCCGTGCCTTTGTGTTACGCATCGGGGCATCACCCCCGCCGACCAAACCGTTTCCCGTTCCAGTTTCCGATCACCACCACCCTTCTTCTTTGCTTCAGTCACCCACCACCTCCCGCTCATCATACAGCCTCCCTGCCAATCAAACCGCCCCGACCTAAACGTGCTTGGCCGGGCGGCGATCATGTGCCGACGAACATCCACCCACCGTAAACCCTGAATGTACCTCTTAATTTTCCGAGACGGAGGCGTCACCTGATCAGGCACAAGCCATGCCATTTCATTAAACTTGGTGGTATACTGCTGGTGTGTCATGGTTCCACACCTCCTCCAACTGCAGAAACTCCTTTTCCAACTTGTCCATTTCCCGATGAGGACAAATTCCTCAATCCCACCAACCTTCTCAGCTCATGCCATTTCATTTTCCCATGGCCCTACTACCCTCAGCTTGGACAATGTTGTCCCACCAGCACAGAGCTGAATCCACAAAAGAGTGGGTAGCAAACCTCACCTTTTGGTCCTCCTCGGCACTCGCTGATATCGAGAACAACTTCCATTTCCCTCACCCACCGGTGAGCGGCTGCAACTGTGCCGTTTCCATCAAAAGCAGGGCTTGCATCTCATAAAAGCCCCATAATTACATCCTCGTGCCGTCTCCGGCGCAAGCTCTTCTTCTTCCTCTTCATCATCAGACAGACCGTTTCCGGCCCTGTTTGTTCCCGTTCTCCAGAGGATCTGTTTCTCTCTTTTCTTTCCCCTTCTCGTACACCTTAATAACTTCAGTCACCACAGACGTAAGATTGTCTGCATGACCTGATGGACTTCTTCTACAACAGCCTCCTTTACTGAGGCTCTCAGATTGGCGCTTTTCGTCGCCACCCTTCGGATGAGGGTCTCTGGTTCTTCATGAACCACCCTCTCAACTCTGGGTCTCCCTCCTCTTAGGTCGCGGTTCGCACCGTGACCCCCCCACCCCTAGAAGCTTTCGAAGATCTACCTCCCCGGCCATCACACGCACACTGAAAGATTCAAACACCAACACGGTCATTCAAGGAAATAACTCATTTTATGTCAAGTATAGTAAGTCCTAATTACAGTGGCCAGTTGTGATTAGCCACTTACTTTACTCTTCATACCCCAAGTATTACCTGTCCTGACTACATCGGTATTTAAACCTACATATACACAACACATACCAGCGCACATAAACCGTTAACTTTCAAAATACCTGATGGCACGCAGCTACTCATTTGGCATCCCATCCCCTTTCCGTCCCATTCTCATTTTAAGATTAGGTTTATTCTGAAAATTGTACCCCTTTCCCTTAAACTTGGCTCTGATACCAACTTGTAAGCCCCGTTCCCGGGCGCTTACAGCTGGTTCTCATCGCACATAAAACATATTTACATTAGTTTTTTAATAAATCGCAGCGGAAAACTAAAACAAACTTTCATTTCCATGTAAATGCTTTTGCAAACTAATACAACATTCATTACAAAAATAGTTTGTTCGCATTACAATGCAAAAACATTAATTAAAAGAATGCCATCTCAAAAGAGCTGAGTAGTCGCCCGTGCCATCCTCAGCATCACTACCTGCCAACTGGAAACACATCAAAGTCAGCGTTGCTGAGTGAGTTCTAGTTTTATAAATAAAACATACTTTACTTTCAGATAAAACCGTTCGTTACTTTTACATGATCACACATCATACGTACACATAGATAATATCATTATTATCTTCTTCATTCTTCGTTCATATCGTTCTTTCATTACCTTACTTGCGCATCGGACATCATCCCAAACCAATACCATGTGCTACACCCCGTTAGCCGTAGCTACCGGCCGAAGTCAACGAATGACAGCTAAACGTATGCCACGGTACTAGGAGTAACCATCAGTCTTAGCTACTGGCCAAAGTCAACGAATGACAGCTAAACGTATGCCACAGTACTAGGGTGAGCGTAGAGGTTCTACATTTAGGGTCAATCACCAAGAAGGACCCCATATCCGATGTGTGCAAGACGTTTCATTCGTTCATCATGTTCCTCTTCCTTTATCTTTCACTTTACGTTACATAATACTCGTTCATTCATCATAACAAGTAAAGCCACAGAAAGATATTATACATCGCATAAGGAACATAAACATGCATCAACATCACATCATACATGGCAACATCATACATACATAAAGTACAACATCATCATCATCATCATGCCCAACATGCCTTCTAAGACCTCGATCGTCATCTTAAAAACTCTTATGGGAACCTTTACATCAACACTTACATCTGCACTTTCCCCCGAAAGTCAGAAGTTAATCTACACCTTCTTTTCCGGTCAACAGCCCTATTCGGGCGTATGGACACCCCTCAATCGCATGGCCTCCATGCGACTGAACATCATGCGATTGAACTAATACGGATGAACACCTACGCGAATGAACATCCAGTCGTGCGAATGGACCTTCAGTCGCATGACACCCACGCGTCTGGCCCTCCATCGTGCGAATGAACCCCAATCGTGCAAATGGACCCCAGTCGCACCCTAATCGGCCGTATGGCCTCCATTCGGCCTCCAGTCGTCGCCTAGCCCTAACTGGTGCAGAGTGCAGTTCAACCCGACTGCAGCCGAGGTTTTCGGCCTCCAAACTCATCTAAACCCATTTTAAGCCTAAATCGACCGTCCTAACCCTAGGGATGCATACCATAACATCATTCAAGCACAACCAAGCAAGAAATCAAGTCACAAACGCATCATACATACACATACACATACACAAACGGGTCAACTTACACACATACGAAAAACTCGATTTCAGATGTTTTCCAGCCCCAAATCGTTTGAAAACAAGTAAAAGAGGGGTCCTAGAACTCACCTAAACGAGCACAACGACAAGAGCTTCGATTCGGCTTGCTTCACGACAATTTTGGCGTCCCGAACCGACCCGAACCAACACTTTTCCTCTTTTTCTCCTCTTTCTCTCTATTCTCCTCTTTGTGAGCTGAAATGTGAGTGTGGGGAGAGTGGGCTGCCCTCTCCCTACATATGTCACCACATTTCCCAACTTTTCTTCGTTGGCGGGTTTGGTCCCTCGACTTTTGGACTTTATTTTCTTTCTTTCTTCACCGGCTTCAAAATAATAATATCGGGGTGTTACATAGATAGTGTCATTTCTCTCCCCTTGGATGAATTGAATGAGCTGGTTGATCTGGAAAGGTTAAGAGAGAAGAAGGAGGCAGAAGATGCAGAACTCCTAGTATAAGTCAAAGAAGAGAGAAG
>CM046445.1:33970922-33990922 GCA_025506515.1 Flaveria trinervia
CCGAGTGAGGGGCTCCTCATTTGTATCCTCCTCATCATCAGGTTGGAAATCCTGATGGAATCCAGCATCCTCAGTCTCTTTGTGGGTGGGTGCCGGAGATGCGATATCAGCTGTGGGGGCCCTTAGTTGAGTGGGCCTAGCATCTCTACCAACACCGCTGTCATCGTTATCTAAGTCATCATCTGCGAGCTCTAACTGCTCAACATCAGAGTCACTGTCTACGTGACGCCATTTACGCCTGGCTGATGCCACCTAGTCTTCACGGGCTAGATGCCCAAACAGTCGCCTCACAGGGGGTTTCACCTGCTTCCCCCTGTAAACTTTCATCCGACCCAAGGTGGTATCATCCATCACCTCGAGTGCTACCGTATCCTCCTTCCCCTTTGGCAACGAAGGGAGCTTTTGGTCTATGATCATCTGTATGAATCGAGGGTACATACAAAAGCCCTCCTTGCCCTTTCCCTCTATGTTCTCTACCAGGTAGGTGAAGATCACTGGAGAAGCTGAACGGGTGGTTCAGCACCAACGCTGCATAAGCGTTATGAATCTGATCTGAGAGCTCATCGAACCCTCCTTCCGAGACACTATGCACTTCAGCAGCACATGAGCGAGGTACTTGAACTAGGGTTACAGGTTGCTCTTGTTGAGCACCCCTGCGTTGATGTCCCCAGAGTACTTAGCTCGCATAAAACATCCTCGAACAGTAAGGAGATGTAATCTGGTGGGACAGTCAGCATCATCCCCAAACTCATGAACTGTCCGAAGATCATCCTCCATGATCTCAATAGCCTCTTCAAATATTGAGCTCCTGATGCGATGGGGATCTGAGGATCTGTCCACCACAACGCTTTCCCAAAAAGCCTGTTGGACCGAGCGATAGGGAGTGCATGGAGTTGAGATGGCACGGAAGATCCTCGATCTTCGTAGAAATTTCATAATGCCCGAGAAGTCAGCTGTGTTCCTGGATGTCAGATCCAGATGAGCATATATGTTATGCTTGGTGCTCATAGTCCAGCGACTAGCCATCTATCACACAATGAATATAAACGTTAGTGTCAGTCAATAAGTAATGAACTTAATCATTTGAACAAGAAATTATCTGTTCTGTCGTGCGAATGACAATGTGCGACTGAGATCAAGTCATGCGAATGACCTCATACGTATGGCTTAACATGCGACTAAGCTTATACGTATGCTATCTCATGCGGTTACCCCAGTCGTGTGACTGAACTCAAACGCATGATTTAGCTGTGCGATTTGGCCATTCGTCCCTTTCAGTCGTGCGACTGAAGTTCATCAGATTGTCCATTCGCATGACAGACTAACTATTCAATTCAAAATCAAATTTTGAGCAATCTTTAATGTTAGACATCGTGGTTAGGCTCATTAGACTCAAAATTTACCGACAAAACACATTATAACATTTAATTGCACAATGGACTTAGTTTTATTAGTTTATTTGTCAATGTAAGTCACGGTTTCTTCTAGGGTTCATTTCAGTCGATTTTGAGCTTAAATTGATGGATCTTTTCGTGGATTGCACCGCATTATACCTGTATATTCAATAGGAATCATTAGTACACACAAAACAATAGTCTTGAAGGCTTAAATGAAAATCGAGCAGAGTAATTGTATGTTCGTGCAATGTAGAGGCAATTTGGGAGTGATAAACAACTGCGACCGACTCACCCTCTATTTATACTAGGGTTTACTTTCAGTCGTGCGACTGAGTCTAGTTGCATAGTTATTCATGCGACTGAAGATCAGTCAGGCGACTAGCACAGTCGGTCACTTTCAGTCATGTGACTAGAAGTCAGTTGTGCGACTAGAAGTCAGTCGTGCGACTGGGTCATTCGGTCACCTTCATCCATGCGGTTAGCACATTTTAGTCATCCTGATGGTCCAATCGCACATATGTCCCATACGTGTGGGTTAATCGTGCGATTGGGCACATTTGTATCCTCTAATCGTACAACTGGTCCATTCTCATGGTCCAGTCGTGCGAATGAATCATAGTTATGGTTCTTGACTTAATGACAATTTTACCTTTTACACCTTTTAAACTTTTGATTTAACATTATGAACCTTTGTTCATCTCAGACACGATTATTTTAACATGAAAACTTTTGACCACCTCATACGTGGTCCTTTTAAAATACTTAGTCACCTCAAACGTGAACCATTTTTATTATTATTTTATTTGAAAGCACGTGTGGTCACCTCAGACATGACCATTTAGATGATAAGGTTCCCTATCAACTTCCACGACATAGTCTGATATTGAACAAACTAAAATTAACAAACTTTATACAGAAATAAAAGAAACAAAAATAAACCTTAAAACTAAGACATGTTTAAATCCTAAGATGTAAATCTAAAGAATTATTTTTCTGGAAAAAATAGCTTCAATTTATTTAGACCATACATGGACCAATTCAATTTGGAATCATACAAGATATTCAAATCATTCAAGACAAGTTATCTAAAACCTTTGATGCTCTATTCTTGTTTTTCATCTAGAGTCATTTAGAAAATTTAGGAAATCATACTAGTACTATTAGGTCCCCACACTGATTTGAACTTTCAAGAATTGTAGCTGTTGGACCAAAAGAACCAATGAGCCAGATCAGAAAAACCTTTAAGTCCCACAGACATCAAAACAGCTGAAGTGGTCTACAACAACTGAAGACAAAGTTTGAAGACAACTGCTGAAGACAAAGTCTGAAGACAACAGCTGAAGACAAAGTCTGAAGACAACTGCTGAAGACAAAGTCTGAAGACAACAGCTGAAGACAAAGTCTGAAGACAATTGCTGAAGACAAAGTCTGAAGACCAAGTTCTCAGAAGTTGTCACAGCAGCTGAAGTAGTTCTCTTCAGTAGTTGTGATGGTTTACTTTTCAGTAGTTTGTAATCATTAGTTTTATATTATGTAAAACATCTGAAGTTCTTACACTTCAGATGTTATAACTTCAGTAGTTGTAATGATAGCTTGTACTTAGCTTTTTGTGAATGCGTCCTCAGTTGTTGTGGACATCTTCAGTAGTTTAGTTTACTTTTAGTTGTTTGTATAAATCAGTTAGCTGTCACTATTAAGTGACGTCAGCTGATGTCACATTCCTTTATAAAAGGAATGTTGACCTAATTTCCTTGCAACCGAAGCGTGTGCGTGAATGAAACATTCTCTTTGCAGAAAACATTCTCTCTCTATAACCGTCACTCTTTGATTGAATATTCATATTATTCTTGCTTAAATTTCGTCTAATTCTTGTGCTATTCCACCGCACAACAGAGAGGCGGAAAACAACAATGGATTCTAGAAATATAGGTTATGCTTATCCTCAGGTCAGTGCCACCGCATAACAAAGAGGCACATAACCTATCTTCTTGTTTGAGCAATTTCATTCTTTTTGCACAGATCTCACCAACAACATAGGTTATCAGTTTGATTGTATTTTCATTTTTATGTTCTTTTGCTCATGCTTTGGCCTTATGCACACATTTGTGGCGTTTATTTTGCTCGTCACCCCTTATTGGAATCTTGTTGATTGTGTTAACCAGGGATAAGGTGTTACCCACAACTAGTCAAACATTTTAGTTAATCTTGAGATCACCAAAAAGGTCTAGTCATCTATTGTGTTGAATCTACCGACATATCATCTGTGGTCTAGCAACCTCTAGGTCTAATTTCTTTGTGTTACCTTAGTAGTAGCTAGTTTGTCTATCATATTTCCTTTTATATTGCTCAGACTACACAGACTTATACTTGAGCTTTGAATCTTTTTCAATTTAAAATTTTAAAGTCGCAAATGGTTTGCTCCTGTGTAGTATCATATTCCGAAGATTGAATCGGTATCACACATACGATCTTATTTTTTGATCAGCTACCTCTCCTTCTCCCTTGTTTTTTTTGTTTTTTTACATAGACTTATACTTGAGCTTTGCATCTTTTTCAATTTAAAATTTTAAAGTCCCAAATGGTTTGCTCCTGTGTACTATCATATTCCGAAGATTGAATCGGTATCACACATACGATCTTATTTTTTTTATCAGCTACCTCTCTTTCTTGGTCGTTTTTTTATACTATCTAAACCTATTCTCCTCAAATTTTAAAACAGTAATGGATTAGCGTTTTAGGATATTAATAGGCAAAACAATAAGACCAATTATAATTAACAACTTAAAATTAAGCAAATAAATTAAAAGGCATGAAAAATAAAAGTAAATTTACACGACACATCGGACTACACATGGTCATCTTCAGGAATGACCTTACTTTTCTTTTTAACGCCGTTAACCTCTAACAGATATAGAAAACGTGGTTTGTCAAAAGCCTTTGTATAGAGGTCAACGCGTAGAAAATCTATGTTTATTTTTACCATATCGATTAAGTTCTTTTCAAAGCAATCACGTATAAAGTGATATTTAATTATGATGTGTTTGGTCTTAGGATGTTGGACCAGGTTTTTAGTGACTGCAATTGCAGCAGAGTTATCAACAAAGATAGGAGTAGAAGAGAATGTCAAACCGTAATCCCGCATTTACTGTTGAATCCATATGATTTGTGAACAGCAACTTGTAGCAGCAACGTATTCGGCTTCACAGGTTGACAATGCAACCGAGGTCTGCTTCTTACACTGCCAGGTTACTAATCTTCTCCCAAAGAACTAACACCCTGCTGATGTAGACTTCTAGTTCATCTTGTAGCCTCCTTAATCCGAGTTGCTATACGCAGTAAGCTCAAAGTCATCATCATGAGGATACCACAGCCTAAGTGTGGGCGTATCCTTCAGATAACAAAAAATCCTTTTGACCCCAATAAGATGGTTCACCTTAGGGTTTGTCTTATATCGAGAACATAAACATGTAGCATACATGATATCAGGTCGTGAGGCAGTGAGATACATGAGAGATCCAATCATCCCTCGGTACGTAGTGGTATCGACCGGATCACCATTATCGTCGGTGCTACATCATGGTTTGTAGCAAGTGGAGTTCCAAATGTAGAAGCATTCTCCATGTCAAACCAACTAAGAATATCACCTACATAATTGGTCTGATGTAGAAAAATCCCATTTGGTGTCTGATCCACCTGTAACCCGAGAAACAACTTCATCTCTCTCATTGCACTCATCTCAAACTCCGCCTTCATTACTGCCTCAAACTCTTTACATAATTCTTCGTTCTTGGAACCGAAGATTATGTCATCAACATAGATTTGTACCAGCAGTAAATCCCCATCTTTTTCTTTGATAAACAATGTACAGTCAATGACTCCCCTGCGAAAACCATGTTTCACAAAATGCATCGAGAGTTTCTCATACCAGGCCCTCGGAGCTTGATGAAGCCCGTATAGCGCCTTGTCGAGTTTGTGAACTCTGTCCCGATGATATGGATCCTCAAATCCCTCGGGTTGACAGACATACACTGTCTCGTGGATCTCACCATGAAAGAATGCACTCTTCACATCTAGTTGATATACTTTGATCTTCATATACGATGCATAGGCAAGGAAGATGCGGATTGCTTCCATTCTTGCCACGGGTGCAAACACTTCATTGTAGTCAATACCCTCAAGTTGTCGAAATCCCTGAACAACAAGCCGAGCCTTGTTTCTGATGATCACTCCTTGATCATCTTTCTTGCATTTCAAGACCCATTTGGTGCCAATGACCTTAGCACCTTAGGTCTATCCACTAAAGTCCATACACCTAACTTCTTGAGCTGAAGAAGTTTTTCTTGCATGGCACTCACCCATGCCTCATCATTCAGGGCTTCACTAACGTACTTTGGCTCAAACTAAGACATAAAGCAACGATAGGCACCATCATGAAGGTATCCCTTTTCCATCACAGAGGCATAATCAGCTGAGTACAACTGATTTCTGGTCTGAACTCCTGATCTCACATCACCTATGACATTATCCAAGGGATGATAGATGTTTAGATGTGAGTCGGGAGTCGTTGGAACAACCACCTCAGAATCAAGATTTTGAACATTTGGTTCTGGATCTGAGGCAATAGGAGTCTGAGGTTCAGAAAGCTCAAATGCATCACTGTCAGATACTTGTGGACTTGTGGTAGTCGGAACCTGTTCATCCTGGTTGTTCTGATCATTTTACACATTTTCTTCTTTAGAGGAAGAGTCACTCACATTAAGTGCTCCACCTGAGTTGGTAGATGATTGACTTTGTGAACCATATGATGTTGAATCTTGAGACGGTGTGTTCAAGACATCGTACATTATCTTGTTTGCCAACTTGTCTTTGGAAGTGGAGAGAGGTATGTTGAAAGACTTGAAGAATCCATCATAGTCAAAGAAGTAAGCAGGCCCTTTTCCAGCAGGTGGTGTGGTGTATCTCTGAACATCAACATTACACCACACCTCTACTTGACCCGTTGAGTTGTTGTAAACTCTCTTGTTTGGTATGTTGTACCCTAGAAAGATCCTTTCATCAACCTTCTCGCTGAATTTTCCCTCCCGAGTCTTCTTTAGTAGGGTGCACGGAGCACCAAACGGCTCGAGATACTCTAAGTTAGGTTTACGTTGTTGTAGTAACTCGTATCACGTTTTTCCATGGCGTTTAACTACAAGAACTCGATTGAGCGTATAACATGCATTTGCAACTGCCTCATTCCAGAATTGAATAGGCAGTTTCAAGTCTGCTAGCATAGTCTGTGCGGTTTCTATCAAGCTGCGATTCTTCCGTTCAGCAACACCGTTCATCTTAGGAGTGTAGGCAGAGGTAAACTGATGCATGATTCCCTTTTCCTTGCAATAGGCCTCCATCCACTGATTCTTGAACTCGGTTCTGTTGTCTGAGCGCACTTGTCATAATTTCAGCTTGTATAGGGATTCCAGTGTTGTTACTAATTCCTTGAAGGATTCAAATGTTTTTGATTTGGACTTTTGAAACATTACCCAAGAGAATCTTGAGTAGTCATCCGTAACTACGTCGTAGTACAACTCGCCTGCAATGCTTCTTGTATTGACTGGACCAAACAGATCCATGTGAAGAAGCTCAAGAGGTAGTTCTATGGAATGAACTTTCTTTTCCCTATAAGACTTCTTTGTCTGTTTTCCCTTCTTGCACGCAACACAGAACTCCGGGAGTTGGAAGTTTTTGACGTTCACTCCCCTCACTAGATCATTCTGGATCAAGTGATTCATCTTCCTTGGATTTATGTGTCCCATTCTCCTATGCCAGGAGATGGAATCCTTCTCAGTAGCTTTGGACAAGAAGCATTGAACTTCACGATCCGTTGTGGAGGCCTTTGAAAGATCCAAGACATAAAGATCATTATATCTTGAAGCTGTCATTAGAACTTGGTCCTCCGGGATCACGTAGTCCTTCACCAGAACGTAGCACTTCTTGTTGTCAAAGACTACCTTGAAGCCTTTATCACATATTTGAGAAACAGAAAGTAAGATATTATGTAATTGTTGGACATAGTTTACCTTGTCAAACTTAACTTTCTGATTTCCCACTTCTCCTTGGGCTGTGATATACCCCCCTTTGTTTCCAGCAAATGAAACATGCCCTCCTTTGATTTGTCTGACGTTTGATAAGAGAGCTCTGTTCCCCGTCATGTGCCTTGATGCTCCGCTATCTATAATCCACGTGTTAGTCTCAGCACTATAGTGAACACCCTGCACATTCAATGAAAACATTAGTTCAAGTTAGGAACCTAAGCCTTCACTGGCTTGGATTTCCCAGAGGCATCACACAACATAAACTCAACCCATTGACGATTTGAGGTTGAGGGAAGTTCAGATTTTTGTTTGTTCTCATTTTCAGACAATAAGGTGGATTTTTCTTTCCATAGACCAGCATTGTGTAAGGCCTGTTTGTGATAAACAGACGATTGGCTCATGGGTTGAACTTTGGATTCACTATCCCTTTTAGGAGGCATTACTGAGTTCCTCTTAAAAGATCTAGTTTTAGATGCAGGAAGTTCAACTTTCCTCCTCGGTGTCTGATAATAAGGACAATTAGACGCAATATGACCGTACTCTCCACAATTGTAGCAATATCTGCTTTCAACTTTACAGTTAATTTGTTTTTGTGGAGATGTAGGTGTCACACAGATGACCTTATTTTGTGTAGATTGAGACACTTCTTTGTTAGATGTATAGTCAGGTTTTACAAACTTAATTACTTTACCTGGTTTTACATCTTTTATTTCTTGTTTACCTGGACTTTGACATGATACTCGTGATATATTAGGTTTAATAGTCTTTTTGGGTTCTGATTTGACTTTGTTTGAACCTGACTTTAAATTGACCTTTTCAAACTCTTTTTCCAGGTTAACACAAGGCATCTTTTCTTTTGTCTTTAAGTGGACTCCTTTAGTTTAGTGCAAGATTCAATTGATTTACATATGGAATCTGGGTCACTAACAAGAGGAGTGGTCACCACATGATCCTTGATGGGGTTATTATTAATTGGTTTACTTTTGGTGTTCATCAAGGTCTCAGGTGGTGGTGGAACCACTTTGTATCCCAATCCCTCCCCGTTGTTTCTCTCTCTCACTAAGTGTTGGACAATATGTGATGAGCTTGTCCAACTGTGCAGTTTTTGTTTTAAGGAGTTGACTTCTACTTCTAAAACTGCTTTCTGCTTCTTAGTGTCCTCTAGGAGTTAAGATAGTACCTAATGTCATTAGCTTGGTTAAGGCAACTACTTCTGTTTCCTTAAGTTATTTGTTCAAAAGATCTATCTTTTCTTTGTAACTGTGCTCATTTTGTTTTAAAACTCTATTAGCTTCAGTGCACAGTTCCAAATCCTTTCTAGGCTATCATTATGATTTAATAACCTAGATAATTTTAAATCTATGCTTTCTCTAAGTTTATTATAGTCAGAACAAGCATGATTATTAAACAACTGGTCAGTAGTACATACCTGAGATGTTGAAGAGGAATCAACCATATATCCAGAATCTGTTTTCTCTGCTTCTGGTGATTTTGACATTGATGTAGATTGTTCTTCTTTAGGCAAGTGGTTGACCACAGGTGTAGTGTCTTCAGAATTGGACATCGCAAGCTCTACTGCTATATCTCCCTCACTTGCGGAATCGTCATCTATGTCCTCCACACTAGCTATGTTGGACTCTCCCGGTGTGACAAATCGAAAGCTCCAGTCATGTCCTTCATCCTCGTTAGCAGTCAAGGCTTTAGGGTCCTTGCTTGCGGAAGTAGAACTACTAGATGTGGCTTTGTCCTGACGATTAAAGGACGAGAAAGGATTGCCATTACCTGTCTTCTTTGGCTTCACACACTCCCGTTTGAAGTGCCCCTTCTCACCACAGTTGAAACAGGTTACCTTTAACTTGTCGAAGCCAAAGGTCATGTCCTTGGTTGCAACCAAGTTCTGTCCGGTCTTCTTGACAAACCTTTTCGCTCGTCGGACAGCACTTGCCAAAGCCCACATTATATCCATCCGTTCCAACTCCATCTTATCTACCTGTTCATAATCCTCATCTGCCAGGCGGCAATTTCCTATCTTTCCAGCAATTAGTCCATCATAGGAGTGGACTACAGCAGCTAAGAGGTCCATGTGTTCTCTAGCCACCTCAATAGTCATGTTACCGAAGTTATCGGTCTTCAATTTTGCTGCATTAGCTTCAGGTAAAATATACTGGGTACTAGATGACCCTGACGTTTTAGGCCCTGAAGTAGATGCTTGTGGTGGACTTGCTGAGCTTGAGATGAAATCAGTCTGCAGTGGTGCTCCAGAAGTCTTGGCCATAGGAGGCGCGTTGTAAAGTGTTGGATTCTGATCATAGTTGGCCTTTTTGGCTCTATACTTCATCCTAAGCTCCTCCCCTCTTAGTTTCAGAATGAAGTTATTTATATCTAACTTCTAGAGCATCCCATTCTGTCTGAGATTTGAAACGAAGGAAGCCCATTTCTCTGGTAATCCATCTGCAAAGTTGGATACCTTATCCTCCATCGACGTAGTTACTCCATGAGTGTACATCTCACTCATCAAGTGGTAGAATCTGTTGATCACGTCGTTCATGCCTTCCTTTCCCATTGAAGAGAAGTTGTCAAACTCCTTCTTCTAAGCTTTGGCCTTAATGTCCTTGAGTGAGGCATTTCCATCATACTTGTTCTCCAACGCATCCCATAATTTCTTTTCTTGAGTATACTCCGAGTACTGATGGAAGATATCCTTCAGAATAGACTGAGTAAGCAAAGCATAGACTTTCTTCTCAGCGTTGTGTTTCACCTTTTGTGCATCAGATATGCCACTTAACATAAGTTTGACACCGTCAACTCCTACTGGCATGCTGTACCCTGACTCTGTTGCCTCCCACAAATTTGTATCTACTCCATTTAAGTAGATTTTGAAACGTTGCTTCCATTGTGGGTAGTCGTCTAACGTGATAAGCTTCGGGGGTTTATTATGTGTCACACCCTCAATTTCCACAAACGGGGTTTTACCGTTAGGCGTGTGATATACCAGGATCTCAGACACGGTCATATCAACGACACTATATGAATTTAAAAGTAAACGTTTGAATTAAACCCATAGCAGCATAACTGAAATCAATAATAGTGCGGAAGCGAATAACGAAATGTAAACAATACTGAAAGTTGTAAGTACTAAGTCAAAACTAAATCAATGCAAGTAATAATGTTTGATGATGCATGTCCTGAGTGCGTTTCTTAACCATGCATCATAAGCTTAAGCGTTCCTGTTACCTGAGAAAACATGCTAAGTGTGTCAACATAAAGTTGGTGAGCTCACAGGTTTTCACAGATAAAAATATTTGTAACTGTTTGAATGGTAAAGTATTAATTCATATCGATAGGTAGCTAGCCTATAATCAAGTTACTTAGCGTTTCGAACCGAGGCTGACTGTTTGTATGTTCGTATGTTTGTTGCCTTCCCATCACGTCTCACCAGACAGTGACAATGTTAGGTCAATAACGCGCCCGTTTGACCTCCAATCAAGCTAGCGCGACTAGCCCGGGCGGGGTTTGTCAAACCCAGTAGTACTACTCAGAATTACCTCGCTACACATTACTAACGGTTTGAGAATGTAAGGACTTTTCAAGAATGTTTGCACTAACGTAACAGGCGATATCAATAATACTAAAACCATTTTGTAAATATGTTTGCATGTTTCCTCCCCCAAAAAGGAAAGAATGTAAAATAGGGGCCGTGAAGACTCACCTCGAATGCGTTGCAACAAATAAGTGTAAGCACCAAGGATCGGGTTCCAATTAACCTGGGTTCATTTAATATTTAATTGAGATTAAATATTAGTAACGGAATTGGTTATTCGGAAGAAAATGACGTGGTTCGTGATTACGGTTCGGTTACGGTGCCGGCTAACGTTATTTTTCTCATTCTCAATCCTACCCGTCACACACAATCAAGTGCATTACCATACAAAAATAATTCACACGTACACACTTATTGTCCTACGTACACACACCCATGCATTCATATATGCAAAAGACACACACATGAATTTATATAAACACAACCATATATATAAGATATACATATGGACAATGCAAAACGCCCACATACATGATGCATGCTATGCATGTCGCAGGAACTTTCACAGCCACACAACACACATATTCTATACCTATACATGGCAGTAAATACACACATATATACACACTACAACCGCATACCCAACCGTTCTAATCCCACAATCGAGACGTCCATGCACATACAAGAACACCACACACAAACCCATCAACGCATACATACCCGCCACATACCCATTATATATACCTATATGATCGCATCACGTATGGCTGCATATATACATATATATATATATAACATCACCGAATCATGTACACAACCACAATCGGACCACATTCACAAAGGCTATCGACGGTTAACAATTTTTACACACAAGAACGCACACAATTTCATATATAGGCATATATTTCACCTTCGCAGAACCTCATTCATATCTATACATACGCAGGATACACACATATCTATATATACATACGCAGAGCATATACATGCATACATATACGCGGAACCACACATATCTATACATACATACGCAGAGCATATACATGCATACATATACGCAGAACTACGCATGTCTATACATACATACGCCGAGCATATACATGCATACATATACGCAGAACTACACATATCTATACATACATACGCTGAGCACATGCATGCATACATATCCGCAGAAACCCACACATATATATACCTGCGCAGAACCACCCATATTTACATACGTACGCAGAATCACACATCTATACGTGCCTACGCAGGATCCACACACATATACATTCATACGATACATAGGCAGATTTCACACATCTATACATACCTATCGTAGAACATACGCAACACGAACATACACATACGTACGCAACAATACTATATAAATACACATATGCAGCAGAATATGTATATATACCTATACAGCACATACATATAACAAAGAACACACACGTGCACATAACCGAACACCAAATCGCGACAATAAACCAAACCGAAACGGAACGGAATGAAGTTTAGGACGAGCGGTACCGGCGAAACAAGTGAAAGTGACGACGACAACCAGCGGTGACTAACGGCGGCGAATTGTCGTCGAGAGAGAAGATGAAGGCTCGAATGGGGTAGGGTTTCGGGAATGATTCTGCGATGGAGGGGGAGCCGTGGGTGGGGGGTTGGTTATTATATAATAATTGGATTTCTTTAAATGACACAATGGCCCCTCAAAATTAGTCTAATTTACAATTAATTTAACTAACTTAGTTTAGTTAATTGTAAGTTAATTGTTAATGATAATAATAATAGTAATAATGGTAATAACAATAATACTAAAATCGATATCCTTAAATGATAATAAGGGTGACTAACTAGCGATTTGTGGAGCAATGTTAACTAATGGAAATGAGATTAACTTGAAATATACGGGGTGTCACATCATCCCCTTGTAAAAAAATTTTCGTCTCGAAAATTAAAATGTTACGTGGTCATGGTACGAGATTTAGTTAGGTTTGGTGGTTCGTAACATGTCGGACATGTAATGTTTTTGGCAGGATTGTGACATCATCCCCTTGTGACGGAAATTGCGTCTCGAAATTTAAAGGCAAGATATCTCAGAGTGAATACCTTACGAAGTAGGCGTCTGATTGTTGAACAGTTGTGGATACTTCTTCTTCATCTGATCTTCGCGTTCCCAGGTAAATTCTGGTCCACGCTTTGAGTTCCATCGGACCTTGACAATAGGGATGCGACTATGTTTGAGTGTCTTGACCTCTCGGTCCATAATTTCCACTGGCTCCTCGATGAAACGTAGTTGTTCGTCAATATGTATTTCGTCTAACGGAACGACGAGAGTCTCGTCTGCAAGGCATTTCCTCAGGTTTGAAACATGAAATACATCGTGTACTCCATCGAGTTCTTCGGGTAGGTTCAGTTGATAGGCTACGGGGCCAACCCGTTTGACAATCTCAAACGGTCCCACGTATCTAGGGCTTAATTTTCCACGTTTCCCGAAACGAATCACACCCTTTCGAGGTGACACTTTCAAAAGTACTTTGTCACCGATTTGAAATTCCAACGGTCGGCGACGTTTGTCAGCATAACTCTTCTGTCGGTCACGTGCTGCAGCCATGTGGTTACGGATTTGTACGATCTTCTCAGTCGTCTCATGCACCAGTTCAGGACCGGTAAGTTGACTTTCTCCAACTTCTGCCCAACAAATAGGCGATCGGCA
This sequence comes from Flaveria trinervia, assembly GCA_025506515.1. Classification (NCBI taxonomy): domain Eukaryota; kingdom Viridiplantae; phylum Streptophyta; class Magnoliopsida; order Asterales; family Asteraceae; genus Flaveria; species Flaveria trinervia. The sequence goes on from CM046445.1 coordinate 33,984,651, forward strand.
CTTACGCCCATACAGCGCCTCGAACGGAGCAGCTTTGATCGACGTGTGCTAACTGTTATTGTAAGAAAACTCAACTAGCGGTAAGTGAGTTTCCCAACTGCTGTCGAAATCCATCACGCAGGCACGTAACATGTCTTCCAAAGTCTGGATCGTACGCTCACTCTGTCCATCCGTTTGGGGATGATATGCAGTACTCATGTCTAGCCGTGTACCCAGTGCTCGTTGTAATGATTGCCAGAAATGTGAGGTAAATCGAGCGTCACGATCGGAGATGATAGAAATTGGCACACCGTGCCGAGAGACTATTTCTCTGAGGTAAATACGTGTTAACTTCTCCATTCTATCAGTCTCTCTGATTGGTAAGAAGTGTGCGGATTTTGTCAATCTATCTACAATTACCCAAATGGTATCGCATCCGCTGGGTGTTCGTGGTAGTTTCGTGATGAAATCCATAGATATCTGCTCCCACTTCCATAGTGGAATTTCTGGTTGTTGTAGTAAACCAGACGGTCGTTGATACTCCACCTTAACCTTAGAACAGGTTAAGCATCTGTTTACGTATGTGGCAATGTCAGCTTTCATGTTTGGCCACCAGTAAAGGACTTTTAGATCGTGATACATCTTGTCTGAACCCGGATGAATAGAATACCGTGACTTGTGAGCTTCGTCCATTACCAGCTCTCGTAGGTCTCCATACAAGGGAACCCATATTCGGTCCATGAAGTATCGAATTCCGTCTGAATTGGTTTCCATTTCAGTCAAGGTTACATTTAGAAGTTTGCTAAATTTGGTAGATATGAAACTCTTATCGGCACCGGTATCAAATAATACTGAAGCAAAACAGTCATTCAGAGGAAACGTACCAGTGACCACATTTTGATCATTTCTCGCCTCGCCAGAACCAATCACGAAAGCTCGACCTCTGGCGCCATTTCCATTGTTGTTGTTTCCAGTATTACCCCTGTTCCCATCCTTCAGTTGTGGACAATCCTTCCTATAGTGGCCCTCTTTACCACACTCAAAGCAACCTCTAGTCGCTTCACCAGTCGTTGTTGATGTGGTTGTTGCTTGGTCATCAGTTCACCCCTACAGTCTTTAGCAGCATGGCCCATTCTTCCACACCTTTGACAACGAAAACGATTACACTGGCCATGATGATGAAAGTTACATTTGTTGCACTTTGGATACTTGCCCACATAGTTACTTGATCCCTGACCATTGTTGTTGTTGTTCTGATTATTGTTGGTGGAGCTTCTGGAAGAGTCAAACTTTCTGGCTTGTTGTTGCTGAGTGTTGTTCGAGTTTGAAGACTTGCAGGTGTACTTTCCCATTTTCGCTTATGGTCGGATGAGCTAGATGTATGCTACGTTTAGGCAGAGTGCCCTGCGCCACCGCCTGATCGGTGAGTCTGTGAGCTAGTCGGATAGCATGCTGAATAGTCTCAGGTTCCGCAGCTATGACACTAGCTTGAATCTGAGGAGCTAACCCATCAATATACCTCTCTATCCTTTTGTAATCTGGGTCTACCATCTGAGGACATAAAGTAGCCAACTCGTGTGAACGAGTCGTATATTCCTCAATGTTAGAGCCAACCATTTTAAGATTCCAGAATTCACTTTCCAGCTTTTGGACTTCATTCCTCGGGCAATATTCCTCTTCATCAGCTTCTTGAAATCATTCCATGGTAGGTTATTAGCAGCCTCAAGTCCTAATGTCTGGACTTGTGAGTTCCACCAAGTTAACGCTGGTCCTTCTAATGTGCCAGATGCATACTTGAAACGGTTCCCAACAGGACAATTGCACATGGCAAAAACCGACTCAAGTTTCTCCAACCAGCGTAGCAATGTGACAACACCCTCAGAACCACTGAAAGAGTGAGGCTTGTAGTCCATAAACATCTTGAAGGTGCAGACTAAGGGACCTTGATTTAGATTCTGGTTGTTCTGGTTCTGATTGCGGGTCTGCTCATAAGCTGCAAGTGCGTCGGCTACACGCCTCATTGATGATGGCATCCAGTTCAGCTTGAGTCAGGTTGACGTTTCCCCCCCCCCACTCGGGCATCCAGGTCTCTTCCAGACATGATTCTTCAATTCACAGTACACAAATATGAGAAAATATATAATATATAATCATCATAATGTACAATATAAATAATCATGTATTTCACAAAGCCACAGCAACCAAAAAAAAATATCAAATACTAATCTTCGATGAAAATAAATTGTAAGTAGTACAATATATTCAAATCAAATGATCAAAATTCAAAATATATATCAGTTGGATGGGAACAACCCTTCCCACCTAGGCTAAGGAAATGACATGAAATGCTTAGGTCTCGTCACCAGCTGAAGAGATAACTGATGCTGCATCTTCTTCATCATCTTCTGGAACCTCCTCAGGGTCTTCCTCAGGTTCCTCTTCAGGTTCCTCTTCGAGCTCCTCTTCTTCTTGTTGTGCAACTAGAGCTTCGACCTGTGCCTCTAATTCCGCAATTCTCACTACTGCTTGAACACGATGCTGCTCGGATTCCACGGCTCTAGCCTCTAAAGTGTTAACACGAGCCACTAGTTGTTTAAATTCCTTAACGAGTCTATTATGGCACTTGTCAGTGGATTCAAGGCTTTCTTTCTGAAGTTCCATGCGTCTATGTGTTCGAGCCTGATCCTCTGATAGGGTTTGAACCCTTCCGTTTGTCTGATGCATATAGCGTACCTCACGTTTCATCGCAGCTACAAAGGCGGCAAAAGATTGTTCGGGCGGTGAGGAATACATGGTAGGATAGGAGTAGAAGCAGGTGTGAAGGGAGTAGGAGGGTAGGGCACGTTCTCCTCCCTAATCCATCGGGCAATCAACCCTGGTAACCAGTCCCAATCATGGGTGTTAGGTGAATCATGGGTAGTTAAGGGCTCCCCGTACCCCGTAGCGGCAACGGTAGGCTCAAATCGATGTCTCTTAGACTCCGGGGGTGAAGAAACAGGTATAGATGCTGAAGGCAGACGAGCGGAATCCTCGGTCTCCCTGCTAGTCGAGAGTGATATAGGTGACATTGATGGTTCAGATGATGATGATGTGGACATCCTGTAACGTAGTGCGAGTATGCCATGAATGGTACATCCAAAAGTCGTAAACAAGTAATTGTATCCGTGCAATGCTAGTGTTGTGTCTAAGGTTATAGTCTAGATGCAAATGCAATCCTAGTTCTCTATAACGTGTGGCTCTGATACCAATCTGTCACACCCTCAATTTCCACAAACGGGGTTTTACCGTTAGGCGTGTGACATACCAGGATCTCAGACACGGTCATATCAAACGACACTATATGAATTTAAAAGTAAACGTTTGAATTAAACCCATAGCAGCATAACTAAAATCAATAATAGTGCGGAAGCGAATAACGAAATGTAAACAATACTGAAAGTTGTAAGTACTAAGTCAAAACTAAATGTTCAATGCAAGTAATATGTTTGATGATGCATGTCCTGAGTGCGTTTCTTAACAATGCATCATAAGCTTAAGCGTTCCTGTTACCTGAGAAAACATGCTAAAGTGTGTCAACATAAAGTTGGTGAGCTCACAGGTTTTATCACAGATAAAAATATTTGTAACTGTTTGAATGGTAAAGTAATTAATTCATATCGATAGGTAGCCCTATAATCAAGTTACTTAGTGTTTCGAACCGAGGCTGACTGTTTGTATGTTCGTATGTTCGTATGTTTGTTGCCTTCCCATCACGTCTCACCAGACAGTGACAATGTTAGGTCAATAACGCGCCCGTTTGACCTCCAATCAAGCTAGCGCGACTAGCCCGGCGGGGTTTGTCAAACCCAGTAGTACTACTCAGAATTACCTCGCTACACATTACTAACGGTTCGAGAATGTAAGGACTTTTCAAGAATGTTTGCACTAACGTAACAGCGATATCAATAATACTAAAACCATTTTGTAAATATGTTTGCATGTTTCCTCCCCCAAAAAGGAAAGAATGTAAAATAGGGGCCGTGAAGACTCACCTCGAATGCGTTGCAACAAATAAGTGTAAGCACCAAGGATTGGGTTCCAATTAACCTGGTTCATTTAATATTTAATTGAGATTAATATTAGTAACAGAATTGGTTATTCGAAAGAAAATGACGTGGTTCGTGATTACGGTTCGGTTACGGTGCCGGCTAACGTTATTTCTCATTCTCAATCCTACCCGTCACACACAATCAAGTGCATTACCATACAAAAATAATTCACACGTAACACACTTATTGTCCTACGTACACACCCATGCATTCATATATGCAAAAGACTCACACATGAATTTATATAAACACAACCATATATATAAGATATACATATGGACAATGCAAAACGCCCACATACATGATGCATGCTATGCATGTCGCAGGAACTTTCACAGCCACACAACACACATATTCTATACCTATACATGGCAGTAAATACACACATATATACACACTACAACCGCATACCCAACCGTTCTAATCCCACAATCGAGACGTCCATGCACATACAAGAACACCACACACAAACCCATCAACGCATACATACCCGCCACATACCCATTATGTATATACCTATATGATCGCATCACGTATGGCTGCATATATATACATATATATATATATAACATCACCGAATCATGTACACAACCACAATCGGACCACATTCACAAAGGCTATCGACGGTTAACAATTTTTACACACAAGAACGCACACAATTTCATATATATAGGCATATATTTCACCTTCGCAGAACCTCATTCATATCTATACATACGCAGGATACACACATATCTATATATACATACGCAGAGCATATACATGCATACATATACGCGGAACCACACATATCTATACATACATACGCAGAGCATAACATGCATACATATACGCAGAACTACGCATGTCTATACATACAACGCCGAGCATATACATGCATACATATACGCAGAACTACACATATCTATACATACATACGCTGAGCACATGCATGCATACATATCCGCAGAAACCCACACATATATATAACCTGCGCAGAACCACCCATATTTACATACGTACGCAGAATCACACATCTATACGTGCCTACGCATGATCCACACACATATACATTCATACGATACATACGCAGATTCACACATCTATACATACCTATCGTAGAACATACGTAGCACGAACATACACATACGTACGCAACAATACATATATAAATACACATATGCAGCAAATATGTATATATACCTATACATCGCACATACATAAACAAAGAACACACACGTGCACATAACCGAACACCAAATCGTGACAATAAACAAACCGAAACGGAACGGAATGAAGTTTAGGACGAGCGGTTACCGGCGAAACAAGTGAACGGCTTGACGACGGCAACCAGCGGTGACTAACGGCGGCGAATTGTCGTCGAGAGAGGAAGATGAAGCTCGAATGGGGTAGGGTTTCGGGAATGATTCTGCGATGGAGGGGGAGCCGTGGGTGGGGGGTTGGTTATTATAATAATTGGATTTCTTTAAATGACACAATGGCCCCTCAAAATTAGTCTAATTTACAATTAAGTTAACTAACTTAGTTTAGTTAATGTAAGTTAATTGTTAATGATAATAATAATAGTAATAATGGTAATAACAATAATACTAAAATCGATATCCTTAAATGATAATAAGGTGACTAACTAGCGAATTGTGGAGCAATGTTAACTAATGGAAATGAGATTAACTTGAAATATACAGGGTGTCACATTATGAATTCCCACTTCGTTCTCCAATAGCAGTAGATTCTGAATACGGGTGTCTCTACTTGTTGTGTATGCTGAAAGCTGGTCCTCCATTTCACTTTACTTTACTATTAAACAATCTGTTTATGTGTGCGAATGAAGGTATGTGACTGGGCTTATTCGGGCAATTGAACTAGCGAATGGTTCAATCGTGTGATTGAACTAATGTGGATGAGTCAGTCGACTGAATGAACTAATGCGGTTGAACAGTCCGAATAGGGTTCTCAGTCGTACGAATGAGTCCAATCGTGCATTTGGGGAATGCTAATGAACTCAGTCATGCGATTAAGTAAATCGTGCGACTGAACCTGCTGAAGTTTGAAAATTCGTAGGTTAAACGTGTTTTGGCCGCAAAAACTCAAATTTTCACAAACCCTAATTGCCGTATGCCGGAAAAACTAAACTTTATGGTCAGGAGACGTCTAAGACACCGTTTGACACAAAAAGATTGTGATTTTAGTGAAAAAACACAATTT
>CM046445.1:33995922-34144751 GCA_025506515.1 Flaveria trinervia
TTTATTTCTTAGCCTCTTCTCTTTTCGGTCGATGATTGCCACTGGTTGCTCCATATAATTGAGTCCTTCCTCTACTTTGATATCATCCCGTGGAACAATCATGTCTTCATCCGTCAAGCACTTTATTAGATAAGATACATGGAATGTCGGGTGAATTCCACTTAACTCATTTAGTAACTCCAGTTTATAGGTCACCTCTCCTACTCGAGCAATGATTCGGAAAGACCCTATATACCTTGGGCTCAAATTGCCCCAATTTTGGAAACGAGTGATACCCTTCCTAGGTGAGAGCTTCAACCTAAACCAGTCACCCACCTTAAACTCAATCATTCTGAGTCGTTTATCAGCATATGACTTCTGTCTATCTTTGGCTGCCTTCATGAAGGCCTTGATCTTTTCTAGCTTCTCAGTCATAGCCTCGATTAACTCGACGCTTCCTAACTCTTTCTGACCAATATCACCCCAACAGATGGGTGTTTTGCATCTCCTACCGTATAACATCTCATAAGGTGGCATACCAATACTAGCATGATAACTGTTGTTATATGAGAACTCAGCTAACGGTAGGTGCTCATTCCAACTTCCCCTAAAATCAATAACACATGCCCAAAGCGTGTCCTCCAATGTCTGAATGGTCCTTTTGGACTGACCATCAGTCTGAGGATGATAAGCCATGCTAATGTCTAACCTCGTCCCCATGGCGTCGTGTAATTTCCTCTAGAATTTGGATGTAAACCAGGTGTCATGATCAGACACAATAGACACCGGCACACCATGACTAGTTACAACTTCCTTGATAAACAAATCCACCAACCTCTCAGATGAATATGTCTCGCAGATCGGTAGGAAGTGAGCACTCTTCGTCAAGCGGTCAACAATCACCCATATAGCATTATACCCTTTCGGAGGACGCGGTAACTTCGTAATGAAATCCATGGTGATGTGCTCCCACTTCCATTCCGGTATATCCAAAGGTTGGATCTTCCCATATGGCTTCTGATGCTCGGCCTTCACCTGTAGAAAATTAAGGCATTTACTCACATACTCCACCACATAATGTTTCATACCCGGCCACCAATAATCCTTCTTCATGTCTTGATACATCTTTGTGGCTCCTGGATGAATGGAGTATCGAGTGTTGTGAGCTTCATCCAAAATCTTACGTAGATCCCCAAAATGAGGAATCCATACCCGTCCAAATCGGGTTTTAACACCAAGTGTGTTTTCACCTAATTCCCCAACCAGACCTCTCATTCTTTCCAAGTTAAGATGATCTTCCTCCAATGCATCATCTTGAAACTCTTTAACTTGCTTCATCATGTCAGAGGTCATGATTAGCTGATACGCTTTCACCCGAATCGGCTCGGGCCTCTCCTTTCGGCTATGGGCATCAGCCACCACGTTGGCTTTGCCCGATGGTAATGGATCTCGCAATCATAGTCCTTTATAAGCTCTAACCATCGTCTCTGCCTCATGTTTAGATCTTTCTACTCAAAGAAGTACTTCAAGCTCTTGTGGTCGGTGAAAATGGTGCACTTTGTCCCATAAAGATAGTGCCTCCAAATCTTTAGTGCAAAGACCACGATTGCAAGCTCCAAGTCATGAGTAGGATAGTTGACCTCATGAACCTTCAACTGTCAAGATGCATAGACTATCACTTCTCCTCTCTGCATTAACACATAGCCCAACCCCGAGTAGGAAGCATCAGAATAAACCACCAGATCTTCACTTCCATCGGGTAATGACAAAACAGGAGCTCGAGTCAACCTTGCCTTCAATTCTTTGAATGCCTTCTCTTGAGCTTGACCCCATACAAACTTCACATCCTTCCAGGTCAACTTAATTAGCGAAGAAGCAATCTGAGAAAAGTCTTGAATAAATCTTTGTAGTAGCCCGCCAAACCCAAGAAACTACGAATCTCGGATGGCCTCTTTGGAGACTTCCATTGCATCACCACCTCTACCTTTGCCGGGTCCACCATAATCCCATCAGGATTCACCACATGACCCAAGAACTAAACTTCGCACAACCAAAATGCACACTTGGAGAACTTGGCATACAACTTCTCCTTTCTCAACGTCTCCAGAACCTCCCGAATGTGACCGGCGTGCTCCTCCTCATTCTTTGAATAAATCAGGATATCATCAATAAACAAAATCATTGATTTATCCAACATCGGCCGACACAATCAATTCATTAGGTCCATAAAAGCAGTTGCCACGTTGGTTAAACCAAATGAGATAACAAGAAACTCGTAATGTCCATAACGTGTGCGAAAAGCTGTTTTATGGATATCTGGCTCCTTCACTTTCAACTGATGGTAGCCAGATCGAAGTTCTATCCTTGAAAACCAACTGTCACCTTGAAGCTGATCGAACAAATCATCTATTCTCGGTAAGGGGTATCGGTTCTTCACCGTCAACTTATTTAGCTCGCGGTAGTCAATGCACATCCTCATACTACCGTCTTTCTTCTTCACAAACAGGACCAGAGCACCCCAAGGAGAGATCCTCAGTCTAAAAACCCCTTATCAAGTAGCTCTTGCAACTGCTCCATCAATTCTTTCATCTCTGTCAGAGCCAACCGATATGGTGCCTTGGCAACAGGATGGGCACCCGGTATTAGATCAATCTGGAACTCGATCTCCCTGTCAGGTGGCACTCTAGGTAGGTCTTCTGGGAACACGTCTGGAAAGTCACGCACAACCGGTACATCAGATAGTTGTGGTGTTTGCGTATCCACATCCTTTACATAAGCCAAGTAGCCGCTACATCCATGCCTCATACACTTTCCCGCCACCGCCATTAAGATTACTTCCGGGATCGTCGTGACCCGATCTCCATAAACTGTTACCAAACTCCCGTAAGGCGCTGTCAAACGAATCATTTTCTTACGACACACAATGTTTGCCTCAGAGTCCGCCAACCAATCCATCCCAAGAACCAAATCGAAACCACCTAAGGTCATCATGAACAGTCTAACAGGAAACTTATGACCTTCTAACTCCACATCACAGTTCTCCATCATCTCAGAAATCCTGGTAGACTTACCTATGATAGTTTCTACATCAAAGGGCGCATCAACACGTCTACTACTAACAGGCAGCTTAGCAAAAAAAGTAGCAGAAATAAAACTTTTACTGGCACCCGAATCAAATAACATAGAAGCTAAAGTTTGGTTCACTAGAAACATACCGGACACAACATCAGGGTCCGTCCTAGCTTCCTCCTGTGTCATGGTGAATGCCCTGGCGCTCGCCCTCTGTCCTTCACTCCTTGCCTTCTTTGCCCAGAGCCCTCCGCCCTCGGCTTCTTACAATCCTTACTTATGTGACCTTCTTCACCACAGTTAAAGCACCGGACCGTACAACAGTCCCTTGCCATGTGCCCCGCCTTCCCACATTTAAGCACAAGTTCGATGTCAGCCTACATTCCCCACTATGCTTCCTTCCACACTTGCCACACCTTTTTGACCCCGCACTTGATGTGGTCACACGGCGGTCATCCACCCATGACTTTGTGTTACCCGTCGAGGCATCATCCCGACCAAACCTCTTCCCCTGCCAGTTTTGATCACCCCCACCCTTCTTGCTACCTTCAGCCACCACCACCACAGCCCTCTCATCATATAATCTCCCTGCCAAGTCCACCACCGACCTAAACATGCTCGGTCGGGCGGCAATCATATGCCTGCGAATATCCGCTGGCAAACCCTGAATGTACCTCTTAATCTTTCGTGACAGAGGCGTCACCTGATCCGGCACCAGATGTGCCATCCCATTGAATTTTGTGGTGTACTGCTGGTGTGTCATGGTTCCCGCCTCCAGTTTCAAGAACTTCCTTTTGACCTTGTCTATTTCCCGGTGAGGACAAAACTCCTCAATCACCACTTCTTCAGCTCCGACCATCTCATCCTCCAAATTGCCCTGCGACCCTCGCTTGTACTATATTGTCCCACCAGCACAAAGCCGAGTCCATAAAAGAGTGGGCAACAAACTTTACTTTTTGGTCCTCCCGGCACTCGTTGATATTCAATACAACTTCCATTTCTCTAACCCACCGGTGAGCAGCAGCAGCAGTGCCGTTTCCATCAAAAGTAGGGGGCTTGCATCGCTGAAACGCCCCATAGTTACAGGCTCATGTCGCCTCTGGCGCAGGCTCTTCTTCTTCCTCTTCTTCATCATCCGAGAGAACCGTTTCCAGCTTCGGTTGCTCCCGTCCTCCCGAGGACCTATTTCTCTCTTTCCTTTCCCCTTCTCGTACTGCCTTGATAACTTCAGTAACTACAGACGGTAAGATCGTCTGCATGACCTGATGAACTTCCTCAACCACCGCCTCTTTCACCGAGGCCCTCAGGTTTTCACTCTCATCACCACCCTCCGGATGTGGGGTCTCGGGTTCTTCATGCCACCTTTTCCATTCTGGGTCTTCCTCTCTTAGGTCGAGGCTCAGCACCAAGCCCATCATGACCACCTCCACGAGAGGCTTTTGATGATATACCATCAGCCATTAACATGCACACTGAAAGATTCAAACAGCAACACGGTCATTCAACGGAACAACTCATTTACGTCAAGTATAGTAAGTCCCTAATTACAGTGGCCAGTTGTGATTATCAACTTACTTTACTCTTCACACCCTGAGCATTACCTATCCTGACTACATTAGTATTTAAATCTACAAACAACACATAACCACATACCATGCACACAAAATACCAGTTAACATTACGAAAATACCTGATGGCACGTAGCTACTCAGACTGGCTTCCCTTCCATTTTTGTTCCATTTTCACTTTAAGTTAAGGTTTAGTTTGAAAATTTACCCATTTCACTTAAACTTTGGCTCTGATACCAACTTGTAAGGCCCCATTCCTGGGACACTTACAGCTGGTCGATTATCGCACATAAAACATACATTTTCATTTAAATAACATAAGCATTGCAGCGGTAACATTCAAAAAATGACATTTGATTTCATTATAAAAGCTTTTGCCAAATAATACATCGTTAACCAGTTACAAAATACATTATTGCATTACATCACAAAAGCATTAAATAAATGGATTCCGTCCCAAAAGAGCTGAGTAGCCACCTCGTGCCATCCTCAGCAACATAACCTACCAACTGAAACCACATAAAAGTCAGCGTTGCTGAGTGAGTTCTAGTTTTATAATAAAACATATTTTATCTTTTATTAAAAACCGTGCTTTACTTTCATGCGATCATACATCATACGTATATATAGATAATATCATTATTATCTTCATTATTCGTTCTTTCATCATTACATCTTTTCCTTTCGTCAAAACCATGAACTTTACTCTTCGTGCTCATGGTACTAGGCCTAAGCCTATCATAGACCTTCTTTCACGATGCACAGCACCTCTGGCCATAGTACCTAAGATAAAGTTCAGGTATACCATTGTCATGTGCTATGCCCTTCATGCTCATGGTACTGGACCTAAGCCTATCATAGACCTTCACTCATGGTACCCAGCACCTCTGGCCACAGTACCTAAGGCAAGCAACAATGGTTCCATACAAATGGTCAATCACAAAGAAAGACCCCAATGTGCATCCTCCCGGGGTAGCAAACCCGCTCACCATTGGGCTAACACCTTTAAATGGCATGTCCTGACATACAAGGCTTGCAAGACTTTCTTTACCTTCATCATTTATTAATGCATGCATTCTTCCTTCATGTTCCTCTTTTCTTTATCTTTCACTTTTCGTTACATAATACTTTCATTCATTCATTAACATAACACGTAAAGCGATAGGAAAGATAAACATACATCATAATAAGGAACATAAGATACACAATCATCATCATCATTATCATACAGGGCAACATCATACATACATAACATACATCATGCATAATCATGCAACATCATCATCATCATCATGCCCAACATACCCTCTAAGTCCTCACAGTCATCTTACATGAACTTACGGAACCTTCACGTCAAAACTTACATCTGCACTTCCCCCGAAAGTCAGTAATTAAACTATGTTTTCCTCGGGTACAACAGTCCTATTTGGGCGTATGGGCACCCTTCAGTCGTATGGCCTCCAGACGACTGAACATCATGCGATTGGACCAATGCGGATGAACACCTATGCGGATGAACATCCAATCATGAGAATGAAACTAATGCGAATGGACTCTATGCGCATGAGTCCCATCCGAATAGACCTGATGCAGATGGAACTAATGCGGATGAGCATTTATTCGAATGGGCTTTCAATCGTGCGAATGAACCCTTAGTCGTGCGAATGAACCTCAATCGCACCTCAATCGGCCGTATGGCCTCCATTCGGTTTCCTAGCCCTAGCTGGTGCATAATGTAGTTCGTCCCGAACCCAATCTGCCAATTTTAACCTTCAAGCTCATCTAAACCCATTCTAAGCTCAAATCAACAATCCTAAACCTGAGGATTGCATACCATAACACCATTCAAGTACACACAAGCCCGAACACGAGACCCAAACGAATCATACACATACCCACACATACATAAACGGGTCAAACACACACACAAACACGAAAACCCGATTTTCAGATGTGTTCCAGCCCCAAATCATTCAAAAACATGTAAAAGAGGGGTCCTAGAACTCACACAAACTACCACAACGAGAAGAGCTTTGATTAGACCCGCTACTCGACGATTTTTCTCTCTTGAACCAACTCGAACCAACTTTTCTCCCTTTTAGTCTCTTCTTTCACTCTTTTTGGCTGATTTGTGGGTGTGGGGAAAGGGTAAGGGCTGCCTCTCCCTTTAAATACACCCACTCACCCAACTTTCTCTCATTGTTATTGTAAGGCCCCGTTCCCGGGACGCTTATAGCTAATAAATCATTGCACATAAAACACATATTTTCAGTTATCTTACGTAAATATTACAACGGAAACATTCAAAAATGACATCTCATTTCATTATAAAAAACTTTGCAAAATAATACATCGTTAATCAGTTACGAAATACATTGTTGCATTACCATCACAAAAGCATTATATAAATGGAAGCCATCCCAAAAGAGCTGAGTAGCCACCTCGTGCCATCCTCAGCAATCATTACCTGCCAACTGGAAACACATAAAAGTTAGCATTGCTGAGTGTGTTCTAGTTCTATAATAAAACATAATTTTCTTTCATTAAAACCGTTCTTTACATTCATGCAATAATACCTCATACGTACACATAGATAATATCATTATTATTTTCATTATTCGTTCTTGCGTCATTACATCTTTTCCTTTCATCGAAACCATGAACTTTACCCTTCATGCTCATGGTACTGGGCCTAAGCCTATCATAGACCTTCATTCACAATGCACAACACCTCTGGCCACAGTACCTAAGATAAAATTCAGGTATACCATTGTCATGTGCTATGCCCTTCATGCCCATGGTACTGGACCTAAGCCTATCATAGACCTTCATTCACGGTGCCTAGCACCTCTGGTCACAGTACCTAAGGCAAGCAACAATGGTCCATACAAATGGTCAATCACAAAGAAAGACCCCAATATGCATCCTCCTGGGGTAGCGAACCGGCACACCGTTGGGCTAACACCTTTTAATGGCATGTCTCGACATACAAGGCTTACAAGACTTTCTTTACATTCATCATTTATTAATGCGTGCATTCTACCTTCATGTTCCTCTTTTCTTTATCTTTCACTTTACGTTACGTAATACTTCATTCATTCATTAGCATAACACGTAAAGCCAAAGGAAAGATAAACATACATCATAATAAGGAAAATAACATACATTGTCATCATCGTCATACAGGGCAACATCATACATACATAACATGCATAATCATGCAACATCATCATCCTCATGCCCAACATACTCTCTAAGGCCTCAACAGTCATCTAAAATGAACTTACGGGAACTTTCACATCAAACTTACATCTGCACTTTCCCCCGAAAGGCAGTACATAAACTACACTTTCCTCAGGTTCACCAGACCTACTTGGGCGTATGGGCACCCTTCAGTCGCATGGCCTTCAGGCGACTGAACATCATGTGATTGGACCAATGCGGATGAACACCTATGTGGATGAACACCCAACCGTGCGAATGAACTAGTGCGAATGGACTCCATGCGGATGAGTCACATTTAAATGGACCTAATGCGGGTGAAACTAATGTGAATGGGCATTTATGCGACTGGGCTCTCAGTTGTGCAAATGAACCCTCAGTCATGCGAAGGAACCCTCAATCGTGCGAAGGAACCCTCAGTTGTGCGAATGAACCTCAATCGCACCTCAATCGGCCGTATGGCCTCCATTTGGTTGCCTAGCCCTAGCTGGTGCAGAATGCAATTCATCCCAAACCCAATCTGCCTTTTTTGACCTTCAAGCTTATCTAAACCCATTCTAAGCCCAAATCAACCATCCTAAACCTTATGAATGCATACCACAACACCATTCATGCACACACAAGCCCAAACACGAGACCCAAACGAATCATACACATACCCACACATACATAAACAGGTCAAACACACACACGCACACACACACACCAAAACCCCAATTTTAAGATGTGTTCCAGCCCTAAATCATTCAATAACGTGTAAAAAAGGGGTCTTGGAACTCACATAAATGACCACAATGAGAAGAGCTTCCATTAGACCCGCTACTCGACGATTTCGACGCTCGAATCCCCTTGAACCAAGCTTGAAACCCTCTTTTCTCCTTTTCTCCTTTTCTTCTCTCTTTTTGGCTAATTTGTGGGTGTGGGGAGAGGGTAAGGGCTGCCCTCTCCCTTTAAATACCCCCACTCACCCAACTTTCTCTCGTTGGCAAGTTTGGTCCCTCGACTTTTGACTTTATTTCTTTTTCTTCTTTCGTCGGCTTCAAAATAAATAAATATCCGGGTGTTACAAGTCCACCCCCTTAAATAGGTTTCGTCCCCGAAACATGTTATTCCTTGAACAAATGTGGGTAATGCTGTCTCATTTCTTCTTCAGTATCCCACGTTGACTCGGATTCTTTCATGTGCTTCCACTATACATGCATAAGAGGAACCACTTTATTTCTTAGCCTCTTCTCTTTTTGGTCGATGATTGCCACTGGTTGCTCCACATAATTGAGCCATTCGTCTACTTTGATATCCTTCAGTGGAACAATCATGTCTTCATCCGTCAAGCACTTTCTTAGATGGGATACATGGAATGTTGGGTGAATTTCTATTAGGATCGTGTATTGAACGAAATACTAACTGATATACGTGTACACCAAGTCAAGTAGTGTGCAATTCTATTTGATTGGCGATCCAATCAGTGAAAACGTATGTAGAAACAATTGTAGATTGAATCTAAATGTTAAGAACGATTGGTAATCAATCTAGTGCGATCTATGAACTTGGAAAAGGTTCTTAGAGGTCTCTAAACAGCTAGGGTATGACTTAGTACGTAGGTTTTCGAAGTGTTATGTTTTTCCATGATTTAAGTGGTATTAATAGGTTAGGGTTTCTCATTCGGGCGACTGAACCATTAGCATGGTTCAGTCGTGCGAGTGAGTCATGCAGTTGATCCATTCGCACGACTGAGTGTTCAGTCGTGCGAATGAGCTAATATCATGTTACAATTGTGCGATTGATCCAGTCTCCTAGTTCAGTCATGCGACTGGTTCATTAGCATGAAGTTGTTCATGCGTATGGTCCATTAGCATGGGCCATTCGCATGAGAACTTCATATGATTAAGTTTGAATATGTTTCACAATCATTATTTGACTTAGATCTATTCAAACAACCACAAACCTATATAGTTACTTCAATAAGCGTTAATACACAATAACCAATGAAATATTAAACATTGTAAGCATAATCCACACATTGTATTTCATTCAACCATCCATTTACATATATGTAAGACATGAAAGACTTTTACATTAAGCTCATAAACTAGGTACATATGTATCTACGAAGCCTGTTGAGATATCTACTGAGATTGTGCAGCAGTAAGCTCTACTAACTGACGAATCTGAGCAGTCTTCTCGTCATCGGCTGCTAACAGCTTCAGCACCATACGGTTCAGTGCTGAGAGCTGTTCCTCTACCCCACTGGGAGGAAGAGATGATCCAGATGGAAAGGAGGGTTAAGATGATGGTCCTGCTTGGTGGCTAGAGGTGGTGGTGGATGAGCTGTAGTAGTGGTAGTGGTGGAAGGTGTGGCTGAGGTAGTGGCTATGGTGGTAGATGAGGTCAAGGTGAACTTCAGTCTCTTCCCCTTCTTGCCATAGGGGTATGCCATCCTCTTCTTCCTTGTGCCTTTAGACATTAAGGCTCCCCTTGGCTGCTGGGCAGGTCCGGGGCATATGAGGGATCCGACTCAGCAGCAGCATCGCCGGACTCCCCTCGGCATCCACCAACCGCCCTCAAACCTCTCTCTGTGGCAACCACCCTGCTGCCCACAGTCCTCGTTAGAGGCTCCTCATCACTCTCTGCCTCCTCATTGGGAGGACAAAAATCCTGGTCAAAGCTGGCAGTGGTGGCATCTGTATGGGTAGGGGTGGAGATGTAACATGTGTAGTGGGGCCCCTAGTAGAAGCGGGCCCAGAGTCTCCGCCGGTGTCACCATCATCTTCGGAGTCATCAGATGGAAGAGCAATTTGCTCAACATCTGAGCCATGTAATCAGCCTGGGCCAGATGCCCGAACAGGGGGCTTGACTTGCTTCCTCTTGTTTACCTTCATGCGGCCGAAGGTCGTGTCATCCATAATCTCAAGCGATACAGCATCGTGGCTCTCCTTGGGCTAGGTAGGGGTACATGTAGAATCCCTCCTTGCCCTTTGCCTCAAGGTTCTCTATCAGGTAGGCAAAAATCATACTGGAGAAACTAAATGGGTGGTTGAGTACCAGTGCCACGTAGGCATTCTAGATCTGGTCTGAGAGCTCATCAAACCCACCCCTCCTTGACGCCATGCACTTCAGTATCACATGCGCCAAGTACTTAAACTGGGGACACAGGTTGCTTTTGTTCAGCACACCTACGTTTATGTCCCCAGCATACTTTATCTTGAGGAAGCACCTTCTAACTGTTAGAGGATGTACCTTGGTCGGGTGATCTGCATTGTTACCCAGATCGAGTACACGTCGTATATTATCGGCAGTCACCTCAATAGCCTGCCCAAAAATAGTGCTCCGGATGCAGTAGGGCTCCTGAGATCGATCAACCGATGCCCCCTCCCAGAAGGCCTGCTGTATAGACCTATAGGGAGTGCACAGTGTGGATATAGCTCTGTGGATTCGGGATCTATTTAGGAATGCAATGATCCCAACAAACTCGGCATCGTTCCGAGTTATGGCATCCAAATGGGCACAAATGTTGTGCTTGGGGTTGATAGACCACCTATCAGGCATCAATCTGTAACACAAGGGGCATACAAGTTAGATCATCACACAATGGAAACCATTTGTAATCAACCTGTAGAAAATCAGTCTGGTTCAATCATGCGATTGAACCATATGACTGAGTTCAGTTGGTTGACCTAACAGGCTACTGAATAGAGTCGGGTGACTGAACATGCGACTGAGTCCAATCGGGTGACTGAGCCTGCGATTGGTTCAGTTGGTCGACTGAGCTCATTCGGATTATCCATTCGGCCGTCTGTGTCGTTTAGCCAGCTCAGTCGTGCGATTGGAGTTCATCCGGGTGTCTAGTCGTCTGACCTACTATCTGTTCGAATGAAATTTGAATTTTGACCAATTCTTCAAATTAGACGTCGTGTTTTGGTTCATTAGACTCGCAATCAACCTACTAATCACCTAATAACCTAGATTTCAACATTTTACTTAGTTTAGTTAGGTTATTTCTCCAATTTCAGTATCGGGTCTTGGTTAGGGCCAAATGTCGTGATTTAGGGCTCAAATCAACCGAAATTTTGTTGAATAGCACCGCATTATACCTGTATAATCGCCAGAGAATGTCAGAATAGCGAAATAAGGTGGCAAATTTGGTCTGAAGAAATTTCGGCTGAGTTACGGCACTTTATGCGATTTTAGATCGAATGGGGGTGATGAGTTTATGCGATCGACTATTGCCCTATTTATACTGAATCTGATTTCAATCGGGCGACTGGACCCATTCGCTCTGTTCATTCGGGTGATTGGACCTTAGTCGTGCTATTGGTTCAGTCGATCACATTCAGTCGGCCGACTGGGTTTCAGTCGGGCGAATGACTTATTCGGTCAACTCCATTCGGGCGACTGACTCATTCTTGTAAGCCGTTCGTGTGAATGGTTCATACTCATGCTCCATTCGGTTGGCTAGGGCATAAGTATGGTCCAATCGTAAGATTGGTTCATACTCATGGTCCAGTCGTGCGAATGGATCACACTCATGATTTTGACTTTATGACCATTTGACATTTTACACCCTTTAACTATTGATTAAACATTTTAAGCATACAATCCTCTTAGACATGATCCTTTTAACTTGGAAAACTTTTGATCACCTCAGACGTGATCCTTTTAAAACAATTTGTCACCTCAGACGTGACTCATTTTACATTTGAAAGCATGTGTGGTCACCTAAGACGTGACTCTTTTAAGTGATTAAGTTCCAGATTGAATTCCATGCCATAGTCCGACAGATACAACTAAAATGACTAAAAATTTAAACTAGCAAAATTAACTAATAAGTAAAATGTTTTTGTGTTTTTTTGTGGAGTGGAAATCCTAAGATAGAAATCTACTAGATTTATTTCTAGAACAGGCAGCTTCAAGTTATTTTGACCATAAATGAAACGATTTATTATAGAATCATACAGGTAATCAATTCATTTAGGGCGTGTTTCCAAAATCATTTGATACTTGATTCTTGTTTTCATCGAGGGTCCTTTGGCTATTTTAGGAAATAATACTGGTACTACGAGGTGCATACGTTGATTTGGATTTTCAAGAATTGCAGCCACACTGATTGTCAGTATAATTGTCCACTTAAATGCATACACAACTTTTGACACAGATTGGTGATATATTAGATTTTAATATTTCAACTAACATTTGTGGAGCCCACGCTTATATGGTAATCAACATTCCTTAGGAGGTTTTTGAGCGGTCTACGGGTATTTTGACAAGAAGAGACTATTCTTAGAGCTTTCAAAGAGAAGCCAATCCTCAGGTCAGTGCCATCGAACAATAGAGAGGCGGCAAACAACAATGAATTCTAAAATATATAGGTTATGCTTATCCTTAGGTCAGTGCCATCGCATAGCAGAGAGGCACACAACCTATCTTCTTGTTAGAGCATCTTTATTTTTTTCTTTTGCACATAACGCACCAACAACATAGGTTATCAGGTTGATTGCATTTATTTTTCATTTTTCGTGCTTTGCTCTTTTAGTGGTCATCCGCACACATTTGTGGCGTTATTTGCTCGTCACCTCTTACTAGAAATAACTGATTGTGTTAACCAGTGATAAGATGGGAACCCACAGTCGGTTGAACAATTTAGTTTAAATTGAGTTCACCAATGAGGTCTAATCATCTATTGTGTTGAATCTACCGACACATGATGCAGTGGTCTAACACCCTCTAGATCTACTTTCTTTGCATTACCTTAGTAGTAGGCAGTGTACTATCATTTTTCCTTTTATATTGCCCAGACTTCTAAGACTTATACTTTGAACGTTGCATCTAATTCAATTTAAAATTTTAAAGTCCCGAATGTTTTGTTCCTATGTACTATCATTTTCCATAGTCATTGAATTGTTTTCACCGAGCTGATCTCATTTCTATCAGCTAACCTGTCCTCCTCCCTCGTTTTTTTTCTTTTAATTACTAACTTAACCTATTCTCCCCCTAAAATTCAAAAATAGTAAAAGAGTTGCGTTTTTAGGATTTTAATAGGTGAAGAAATAACAGCAATAAAATTAATTAAATAGAATAAACTAAAATTAAAGAAAATAAAAGAAAAATGAACATTTCGCATCGGACTAGGCATTGTCATCTTTTTGAATTACCTCACTTTTCTTTTTTAACGATGTTGACCTCTAACAAGTATAGCAAACGTGGTTTATCAAAAGCTTTTCTATAGAGGTCAGCGCGTTGAAAATCCATGTTTATTTTAACAACATCAATTAGATTCTTTTCAAAACAATCACGTATAAAGTGATATTTTATGCCAATGTGTTTGGTCTTAGGATGTTGGACATGATTTTTTGTAACAGAAAATGCAGCAGAATTATTAAAAAAGATAGGGGTGGTAGAAAATTGCAAACTGTAGTCCCGCATCTATTGTTGAATCCAGATGATTTGAGAACAGTAGCTTGCCGTAGCAACATATTCAACTTCACAGGTTGACAACGCAACTGATGTCTGCTTCTTACACTACCATATGACTAATCTTCTACCAATGAATTGACACCCTGCTGAAGTAGATTTGTAGTTCATCTTGCAGCCGCCATAATCCCAATCACTGTATGCGGTAAGCCCAAAGTCATCGTCATGAGGATACCACAATACAAGTATAGGTGTACCCTTCAGATAACGAAATATCCTTTTGACCCCGATAAGATGGTTTACTTTTGGTTTTGCCTGATATCTTGAACAAAGATACGTTGCATACATGATATCAGGTCTTCAGGCAGTGAGATACATGAGAGATCCAATCATTCCTCGGTACATGGTGGCATCAACCAGATCACCATTCTTGTCGTGTGCTACATCATGGTTTGTAGCAAGTGGAGTCCCAGCTGCGGAAGCATTCTCCATATCAAATTGACTGAGAATATCCCCGACATACTTGGTCTGATGTAGGAATATCCCCTTTTGTGTTTGATCCACCTGTAACCCGAGAAAGAACTTCATCTCTCCCATGGCATTCATTTCAAATTCCGCCTTCATTACTGCTTCAAATTCTTTACATAATTCTTCGTTCTTGGAACCGAAGATTATGTCATCAACATAAATCTGAACAAGCAGCTGATCACCATCCTTTTCTTTGATGAACGGTGTATAGTCAATTACACCTCTACGAAATCTGTGTTTCACAAGGTGAGTTGAGAGTTTTTCATACCATGCTCTTGAGGCTTGATGAAGTCCATAGAGAGCCTTATCGAGTTTATAAACTCTGTCCCAATGATATGGATCCTCAAATCCTTCGGGTTGACTTACGTACACTGTTTCTTGGATTTCACCATGAAGAAATGCACTCTTTACATCCAGTTGATAGACTTTAATCTTCATGTAAGAGGCATAGGCTAGGAAGATACCAATAGCTTCCATTCTCGCCACAGGTGAAAATACTTCATTATAGTCAATTTCCTCGACTTGTCGAGATCCTTGAACTACAAGTCGAGCCTTGTTTCTGATGATGACGCCTTGATCATCTTTCTTATACTTCAAGACCCATTGGTACCAATTACTTTAGCACTTTTAGGTCTATCCACAAGTGTCCATACACCTAACTTCTTCAACTGAAGAAGTTCTTATTGCATGGCACTTACCCATGCCTTATTATTTAGGGCTTCACTAATGTATTTTGGCTCAAACTGAGACACAAAACAACGATAAGCACCATCGTGAAGATATCCCTTTTCCATGACCGAGGCATAATCAGCTGAGTATAGCTGATTTCTAGTTTGAACTCCTAATCTTACATCCCCAATGACATTGTCCAGAGGATGATAGACATTTAGGCATGATCCAGGAGTGGTGGGAACAACTACCTCAGAACCAAGATTATGAACATTTGGTTCTGTATCTGAGGTTCCGAAGACTCAGAGGCATCATTGTCAGATGCTTGTGGACTTGCAGTAATAGGAACCTGGTCCTCCTGATTGTTCTGATTATCCTCCATGGCTTCATCGTCAGAGGAGGAGTCACTAGGTTCAAGTGCTCCTCTTGAGTTGGTTGGTGATTCACCTTGTGAGCCATATGATGTAGATTCCTATGATGGTGTGTTTAGAACATCATACATCATTTTGGCTGCTAACTCATCATCAGACGTGGAAAGAGGGATGTTGAAGGACTTGAAGAATCCATCATAGTCGAAAAAGAAAGCAAGACCTTTTCCAGCAGGAGGGGTGGTATATCTCTGAACGTCGACATTACACCACACTTCTACTTGACCCGTTGAGTTGTTGTAGACTCTCTTATTCGGTATGTTGTATCCAAGAAAGATTCCTTCTTCAGCCTTCTCGCTCAACTTTCCCTCCTGATTTTTCTTCAGTAGTGTGCACGGAGCGCCAAACGGTTCGAGATACTCCAGATTTGGTTTATGTCGTTGTAGTAACTCATAACACGTCTTTCCATGGCAGTTAACTACCAGAACTTGATTTAACGTGTAACACGCATTGGCTACTGCCTCATTCCAAAATTGGATAGGTAGCTTCGAGTCTGCTAGCATTGCCCGTTCTGTCTCTATTAAGCTGCAATTCTTTCTCTCGGCAACGCCATTCATCTGAGGAGTGTAGGCAGACGTGAACTGATGCACAATTCCCTTTTCTTTGTAGAAAGCCTCCATCCATTGATTCTTGAACTCGGTTCCGTTGTCTGAGCGGACTACCTTCAGCTTGTAAAGAGACTCTAGTGTAGTTACTAACTCTTTGAATGACTCAAATGTTTTTGGTTTTGACTTTAGAAACATCACCCAAGAGAATCTTGAGTATTCATCTGTAACTACATAGCAGTACAAGTCGCCTACGATGCTCCTCGTACTTACTGGACCAAAAGATCCATGTGAAGAAGCTCAAGAGGCAGTTCAATGGAATGAACCTTCTTTTCCTTACGAGACTTCTTCGTTTGTTTGCCTTTCTTGCATGCGACACAAAAATCCAGGAGTTGGAAGTTTTTGATGTTTACTCCCCTCACTAGATCATTTTGGATCAAGTGATTCATCTTTCGTGGATTGATGTGTCCCATTCTCCTATGCCAGGTGATTGAATCCTTCTTGGTAGATTTTGACAAGAAGCAATGAACTTGATGTTCAGTTGTGGAGGCCTTCGATAGATCCAATACATAAAGGTCATTATATCTTAAGGATGACATTAAGACTTGGTTCTCTAGGATCACATAGTCCATTTTCAGGACATATCACTTTTTGTTATAAAAACTACCTTAACCCTTGTCACAAATTTAGGACACAAAAATTAAATTGTTTTGTAGTTGTTGAACGTAGTTTACCTTATCAAACTTTACTTTCTCGGTCCCTATCTCCCCTTGAGCTGTAATGTAACCTCTTTTATTTCCTACAAAGGAAACATGACCTCCTTTAATTTGTTTGACGTTTGATAGGAGTGCCCGGTTTCCAGTCATGTGCCTTGATGCTCCACTATCTACAATCCACGTGTTTGTTTCAGCACTATAGCGAACACCCTGCACATTCAATGGAAATGATTAGTTGAGGTAGCCACCCAAGCCTTAACTGGCTTGGGTGACCTAGATGCATCACACATCATAAATTCCACCCATTGACCTTTTGAGGGTGAGGGAAGGTCTATGGTCTTCTTGTTCTCATTATCAGATTCATGGATAGATTTCTCTTTCCATAAGCCAGTCTTATGCAAGGCTTGTTTGTGATAGACAAACGACTGGTTGATAGGTTGAACTTTAGGTTCAATGACTCCTTTTGGTGGAGTCATGGATCTTCTTATGGAAGAGCTTACTTTAGTTTCATAAAGTTCAACCTTCTTCTTTGGCGTCTGATAATAAGGACAATAAGTTGCAATGTGTCCATACTTTCCACAGGTGTAGCATGATCTGCTTTCAACTTGATGATTTAAATGTTTCTGTGGAGAAGTGTGGGACACACCTGTGACATTGTTTTGTTTGGGTTTTGACATTTCTTGCTTAGATTTTTTATCTGGTTTAACAAAATTAATTGTTTGAACATTTTTAACATCATTTCCCTTTTGTTTTTCTGGACTTATACATGAAGCACATGGGTGGTTATCATGTTTGGTCTTTTTGGGTTCAGAATTAGACTTGGTTGACCCAGACTTAACTTTAACCTTTTCAAATTTTTTGTCCAGATTGAAACAAGGCATTTTTACCTTGTGATTTTGAAGTGGCCTCCTTTAGTTTAGTGCCAGATTCATTAGATGTACATGTGGTATCTGGGTCACTTACTAGAGGAGTGGACACCTCATGATCCTTGATTGGGTTATTATTGATTGGTTTATTTTTTTCTTTCATCAAGGTCTCATGTGGTGGTGGAACCACTTTATATCCCAAACCCTCCCCATTGTTGCATTCTCTCACTAAGTGTTGGACAATGTGAGAGGAACTGGTCCAACTGTGCAGTTTTTGCTTTAAGGAATTTACTTCTACTTCTAAAACTGCCTTCTGTTTCTTAGTATCTTCAAGGGAGTTTAGATAGAACCTAATGTCATTAGCTTGGTTAAAGGCTACTACTTTGGTTTCCCTAAGCTGTTTGTTCAAAAGGTCTATCTTTTCTTTGGAACTATGCTCATTTTGTTTTAGAACTTTATTGGCTTCTATACACAGTTGTAAGTCCTTTACTAAGCTATCATTTTGATCTAATAACCTAGCAAATTTTAAATCAATGCTTTCCCTAAATTTATTACAATCAGAACATGCATGATTATTGAATAGTTGAGTAGTAGAACTTACTTGAGAGGGAGTGGTTGAATCAGCCATCAAGGCAGAGTCTGACGTTTTTGGTTCTGGTGATTCTGGACTTGTTGAACTTGTCCCTTCTTCAGGCCGGTGATCAACTACTATTGCAGATTCTTCAACATTTGACATCGCGAGCTCAATTGCAATATTACCCTCACTTGCTGAGTCGTCATCTAAGTCCTCGACACTAGCAATGTTGGATTCTCCCGGAGACAGGAACCGAAAGCGCCAATCTTGTCCTTCGTCATCATGAGCACTCAAGGCTTTAGGATCCTTGTTTGACGAAGTAGAACTACCTGTGGGTTTATCCTTACGATTAAAAGATGAGAAAGGATTCCTATTTCCTATCTTTTTGGGCTTCACACACTCACGTTTAAAGTGCCCCTTTTCCCCACAGTTGAAGCACGTAACCTTGGACTTGTCAAAGCTAAAAGTTGTGTCCTTAGTAGCAACTAGGTTCTATCTGGTTTTCTTGACAAATTTCTTCGCTCTCTGGATAGCACTTACTAAGGCCCACATTATATCCATCTGTTCCAGCTCTGTCTCGTCTACCTGCTCATAGTCCTCATCTGCTAGATGGTGGTTCCCAATTTTCCCAGCAACTAGCCCATCATAGGAGTGGACTACCGCTGCTAAGAGGTCCATGTGCTCCTTTGCTACCTCAACAGTCACATTCTCGAGATTCTCAGTCTTTAGTTTTGTAGCATTAGCTTCAGGTGCAATGATTTGGATACCAGAGGACCCTGACGTGTCAGATCCTAAAGAAGAGGCTTGAGATGGACCAGCGGAACTCGATACAAAAGTCGTTTGTAGTGGAGCTCCAGATGTTTTGGCTTGAGGAGTTGAGTTGTACAAGGCTGGGTTCTGATCATAAGTAGACTTTTGTGCCCTATACTTCATCCTCAATTCCTCCTCTCGCAGTTTCAGAATGAAGTTGTTGACGTCTAAGTTCGCTAGCATATCATTCTGTCTGAGGTTGGAGACAAACGAACTCCACTTCTTGGGTAAACCATCTGCAAAGTTTGAAACTTTGTCTTCCATAGACGTAGTAACTCCATGAGTGTGCAGCTCACTCATCAGATGGTAAAAACGATCAATGACATCGTCCAAGCTCTCCTTTCCTGTTGACGAGAAGTTGTCAAACTCCTTCTTCAACGCTTTAGTCTTCAAAGCTTTCAACGATGCATTTCCCTCATACCTCTTTTCCAATGCATCCCATAGCTTTTTAGCTTGCTTGTTCTCAGAAAATTAATGGAAAATGTCCTTCGGAATTGACTGAATGAGCAATGCATAGACTTTCTTCTCAGCATTGTACTTAACCTTTTGTCCATGAGTCATGCCTCCTAATGTAAGTTTGATTCCATTTGCACATCTCTATCGACTCCCACAGATTGGGATCTACTCCATTCAAGTAGATTTCGAATCTTTGCTTCCACTGTGGGTAATCATCTAACGTGATTAGCTTCGACGGTTTGTTGTGATTCCCCACTTCATTTCCCAAAGCAATAGATTCTGGATCCTTGAATCCCTACCTGTGGTGAACGCTGAATACTTATCCTCAATTACACTTAACTTTAAACTTTGAAGCAATCTGTTCTACTTGTGTGAATGAAGGTGTGCGATTGTGCTAATCGTGCGATTGAACAACGCAGATGGCTCAAACGTGTGAATGAACCAATGCGGATGAATCAATCGGGCCATTTGACAGGTGTGAATGAACAATGCGACTATTTTGATAGTTCAGTCGTACGTATAGGAGTACGAATGAGTTTAATCGTGTGTATGAGTGATTGTTGGACCAAAAGAACCAATGAGCCAGATCAAAAAAAACCTTTAAGTCCCATAGACATCAAAACAACTGAAATGGTCTACAACAGCTGAAGACAAAGTCTAGAGACAAAGTCTGAAGATAAAGTCTAAAGACAAAGTCTGAAGACAACAGCTGAAGACAAAGTCTGAAGACAAAGTCTGAAGACAAAGTCGGAAGACAACAGCTGAAGACAAAGTCTGAAGATAAAGTCTGAAGACAAAGTCTGAAGACAACAACCGAAGACAAAGTCTGAGGACAAAGTCTGAAGATAAAGTCTGAAGACAAAGTCTGAAGACAACAGCTGAAGACAAAGTCTGAAGACAACAGCTGAAGACAAAGTCTGAAGATAAAGTCTGAAGACAACAGCTGA
This sequence comes from Flaveria trinervia, assembly GCA_025506515.1. NCBI lineage: Eukaryota > Viridiplantae > Streptophyta > Magnoliopsida > Asterales > Asteraceae > Flaveria > Flaveria trinervia. The sequence continues at coordinate 34,016,708 of CM046445.1, forward strand.
AGACAAAGTCTGAAGATAAAGTCTGAAGACAAAGTTCTCAGAAGTTGTCAAAACAGCTGAAGTAGTTCTCTTCAGTAGTTGTGATGGGTTACATTTCAGTAGTTTGTAATCAGTAGTTTATATTATGTAAAACATCTGAAGTTCTTACACTTTAGATGTTATAACTTCAGTAGTTTAGTTTACTTTCAGTTGTTTGTATAAATCAGTTAGCTGTCACTATCAAGTGACATCAGCTGATTTCACATTCCTTTATAAAAGGAATGTTGACCTAATTTCCTTGTACGGAAGCATGTGCGTGAATGAAAACATTCTTTTTGCAGAAAACTTTTTCTCTCTATAACCGTTACTGTTTGATTGAATATTCATATTATTCTTGCTAAAATTTCGTCTAATTCGTGTGTTATTCCGCTGCAAATCTTAATCTAATTGTTCAAACTAGATCTCGATCCCTTTCAATGGTATCTGAGCTGGTTAATCATTGATCGATTTAACAATTGATCATTGAAACTGCTCTTTTGATATCTAAGTTTGATTGAATTAGCATATTTGCAAGAATTGGTTATAGAGTTTGTTTTTCTGCTGCTTTCGGTGAATTAATTTGAGATTCATCTTGTTTTAAACTGTGTTGTTGAGTTTTTGAGTTAGATCTGTTAAAATCTCATTGAACCTGTTTGAATTGGTGAAAATGGCTACATCAATCAATGATCCTCACAATACTAGCTCCTCAACAAAGCCTCCGATGCTTGTCAGGAATGAATATAACATATGGCAACACCGAATGCTCCATCACCTATCTGTCAACAGTTCAGGTTGTTGGAAATCTGTGGTTCATGGACCATATAAGCCTATGGTGAGTAATCTAGAAACCAATGAGATGGTCCCGAAGAAGAAAGAGCAATACTTAGATGAAGATCTGAAACTATTTGAAATTGATGCTAAAGCCCATGGAATTCTGGCCATGACACTGCCTAATGAAATCTATTCTGGACTTATGCATCATGAAACTGCTCATGACCTCTGGGTTGCTCTGAAAGAACAATTTGGAGGAACTGATGAGGTCTTAGCAAACAATAGAGAGATCCTTGCCCAGCAATATGAGACATTTTCTCATAGAAAGGGTGAGTCACCGACTCAACAGTTTGAGCGATTCTCCTCTTTGATATTTGAGCTAAAAATGGTTAAACATGAATATACAAACAGTCTGTTGATACATGTATGTCCCTAGATTATGATATGAAATGTAATAGATCTTGTTTATCTAATTCTGGTGTAATTTGATATGATTAATGAAATGATATTGGTTGATTGTGATTTGTAATGATTAAAATTTCATTAATGAGTTGATATAAAATTGATTAATTAGGTTAGTGATTGGTTGAATGCTTACATATAATGTTTACTAATTAATACATTCAAACTTAACATAATGAAGTTCTCATGCGAATGGCCCATGCGAATGGACCATAAGCATGAACAACTTCATACGAATGACTCAGTCGCACGACTGAACCGGTGACTGGATTAGTCGTATGATTGACACATAAGATTGGCTCAGTCGCACGACTGAACACTCAGTCGTGCGGATGAATCAACCACAGGGTTCAATCGCACGACTGAACCATACTAATGGTTCAGTCGCACGATTGAATAATACCAACCTATAAATACAACCCAAGTGGTATCAGAGCTTTGGCTCTTGATTACGTGTGATTCAATCAAGATTGATAAAAAGTTTGTGTTTTCGCACTAAAAACGCAATCTTTTGTGTCAAAAGTGATCTTGGACGTTCCCTGCTCATCAAAGTTTGGTTTCTACGGACTTAGGCGATTAGACCTTGCGAAATTTCGAATTTTTACGGCTAAAACACGTTTAACCTAGAAATTTTCGCAAAACAGCAGCTTCAGTCGCACGAGTGAGCCATTCGCACGACTGGACCTCATTCGCATTGCTCAGACGCACGATTGGACATAGTCGCATCTCCATTCGTACGAATAAACCTTTCGGGCATACTGTTCATACGCATCAGATTCATTCGCATGACTGAGCTAATCACTTAGTTCAGCCGCACGATTACCAGTCGTAGAGTTCATACGCACGACTAGTCCATTCGCACCCTTCAGTCGCCCCAGTGAAAATTGTTTTATTAGACTTAAAGTTATTCTCAATGGAAGATCAAATGTCAGCCTTTACTACTGGGAAGGACTCTAGGATCCAGAACTGCTGTTACTTGAGAGTGAGGTGGGTAATCATAATAAACCACCAAAGCTTTTAACGTTAGATAGTTTCCCCACTAGAAACAACGTTTTGAGATCTACCTCAATGGAGTGGATCCGAATCTGTGGGAAGCCATCGAGATTGGATATAGTACGCCGGTGGGAGCCGATGGAGTAAAGCTAACCTTAGGAGGGATGACAGACACGCAGAAAGTCAAATATAATGCAGAGAAGAGGGTTTATGCATTGATTACACAGTCTATCCCTAAAGACATATTCCACCAGTACTCAGAGAATAAGCAGTCCAAGATACTATGGGATGAGCTAGAAAAGAGGTACGACAGGAATGCTTCGTTGAAGCCAATCAAGGCTAAGGAGTTAAAGAAGGAATTCGATAACTTCTCATCGATGGGAAACGAGAGTTTGGACGATGTTATAGATAGATTCTACCATCTGATGAGTGAACTGCATACACATGGGGTGGCTACTACCATGGAAGAGAAAGTTACTAATTTTGCAGACGGATTGCCTGAAAAGTGGGCTTCATTCGTGTCTAATCTTAGACCATGTGGAATGCTAGCAAAACTGATATTAATGACTTCATTCTTAAGTTGCGAGAAGAATCACTTAGGATGAATTACAGAGCTCAGAAGTCTACGTACAATCAAAATCCAGCTTTATACAATGCCACGCCTCAAGCTAAGACATCTGGAGCACCTCTCCAGACTGCATTTGTGTCTAGCTCATCGGGTCCTACACATGCGCCTCCTTCAGGATCAGACAAGTCGGGACATTCTTGTTCCCACTATATTGGATCCGAAGCAAGTGCTACTAAACTGAAGATCGAGAATCTCGGGAATGTGACTGTGGAAGTAGCTCGAGAACACATGGATCTATTGGCCACAATGGTCCATTCTTATGATGAACTTATTGCTGGAAAGATTGGAAACTGCCATCTGGCAGACGAGGACTATGAGCAGGTGGACGAAATGGAGCTTGAGAGAATGGATATAATGTGGGCTTTAGCTAGTGCTGTCCGGAGGGCAAAGAAGTTTGTAAAACAAACTGACAGAACTTAGTAGCGACTAAGGATACCACATTCGGCTTTGACAAGAGCAAAGTGACCTGCTTCAACTGTGGAGAGAAGGGGCACTTCAAAAGAGAATGTGTCAAGCCTAAGAAGACGGGTAACGGGAACCCGTTCTCATCCTTCACTCGTCAAGACAAGCAAACTACCAGTTCTACTTCATCAAGCAAGGACTCAAAAGCCTTGACTGCTCATGATGATGAAGGACAGGATTGGAGCTTTAGGTTTGTCTCACCAGGGGAATCAAACATTGCAAGTGTAGAAGATATTGACAGTGATTCCGCTAGTGAAGGAGATCTAGCAGTTGAGATAGCGATGTCACATAGTGAAGAAGCAACTGCAACCGAGATCAGTTACAAGCCAAAAGCGGAGACTACCATGTCAGAGACAGAAAAGACAGAAGCACCAGAACCAGAGACATCTGATGCTACATTGATGGCAAACGCTTCTGAATCAACTCAGGTAAGTACTACTGACACAATGTTTAATAATCATGCTTGTTCTGATTGTGATACCTTTAGGAATAGTATAGATGGTAAATTTGCTAGGTTATTAGATCATAATGATAACTTAGTAAAAGATTGCAACTATGGACTGAGGCTAATAGGGTATTAAAACAAAATGAGCACAGTTATAAAGAAAAGATAGACCTTTTGACTAACAGCTTAGGGAAACCGAAGTAGTTGCCTTTAACCAAGCTAATGACATTAGGTATTATCTAAACTCCCTAGAAGACACTAAGAAGCAAAAGGCAGTTCTAGAAGTAGAAGTAAATTCATTAAAACAGAAACTGCATAGTTGGACTAGTTCTTCACACATAGTCCAACACTTAGTGAGAGAAAGGAACAACGGGGAGGGATTGGGTTACAAAGTGGTTCCACCACCACCTGATACTTTAATGAACACTAAGACTAGACCAATAAATAGTAATCCCATCAAGGATCATGTAGTGTCTACTCCACTTGTTAGTGATCCAGATTCCTTATGTTCATCTATTGACTCTGGAAACAAACAAAAAGAGGCCACTTCAAAGGCAAAGGGTAAATTGCCTTGTGTTAATCTGGAAAAGGAATTTGAAAAGGTTAACTTAAGTCAGGGTCAAACAGAGTCAAATCAGAACCTAAAAGGGCTTCTAAGGATAATCTTTCACATACTTCAAGTCAAAACCAATTAACCAAAAAGAAAAGGATGTTAAACAGGTTAAAACAGTTAACTTTGTTAAACCAGTGAAAACAACCAAAGAACCAGAGTCAAAACCTAAAGTGAGTTATGTTACTAGAGTGTCACATATTTCTCCACAAAGAAAGTTTAATCATAAAGTTGATAGCAGGTCGTGCTACAACTGTGGAGAATATGGACACATTGCTTCCTATTTCCTTATTATCAGACACCTAGGAAGAAGATTGAATTTTAGGACTCAAAACCTAGGTCTTCTAAGAGGAGTTCTTTAACTCCACCTAGAAGAACTAATGAATATAAAGTTCAACCCATTAGCGAGTCGACTGTTTATCACAAACAGGCATTGCACAAATCTGGCTTATGGAAAGAGAAGTCAACCTTGTGTCTGATAATGATGACACGCATGAACTTGAGCTACCCTCACCTTCTAAGGGTGAATGGGTTGAATTTCTGATGTGTGATGCCTCTGGGAAACCCAAGCCAGTAAAGGCTTGGGTTCCTAACCCAAACTAATCCTTCACTTTGTGTGTGCAGGGTGTTCGATACAGTGCTGAAACTAACACGTGGATAGTAGACAGCGGAGCATCCAGGCACATGACAGGAAACAGAGCTCTTTTATCAAACGTCAAGCAAATAAAAGGAGGGCATGTTTCGTTTGCTGGAAACAAGGGTGGCTATATCACAGCACAGGGAGAAGTGGGGAATCAGAAAGTAAGTTTGATAAAGTGAACTACGTTCAACAACTATAAAATAACTTACTTTCTGTTTCCCAAATATGTGATAAGGGATTTAAAGTCATCTTCGACAACAAGAAGTGTTACGTACTAAAGAAAGACTACGTGATCCCAGAGGACCAAGTTTTGATGACTGCTTCAAGATATAAAGATCTTTATGTCTTGGATCTGTCAACAAGCTTCTACAATGGATCATGAGTTTAGTGTTTTCTATCTAAAGCTACTGAAAAGGATTCCATCTCCTGGCATAGGAGAATGGGACACATTAGTCAAAGGAAAATGAATCACTTGATTTAGAAGGATCTGGTGAGAGGAGTTAATGTCAAGAACTTTCAGCTTCCTGACTTTTGTGTAGCTTGCAAGAAAGGCAAACATACAAAGAAGTCTCATATGGAAAAGAAAGTTAATTCAATAGAACTTCCTTTTGAACTTCTTCACATGGATTTGTTTGGTCCAGTCAGTACAAAGAGCATTGCAGGCGACTTGTACTGTTTTGTGGTCACCGATGACTACTCAAGGTTCACTTGGGTAATGTTTCTGAAATCTAAATCAGAAACATTTGAATCATTCAAGGAGTTTGTAACCACACTGGAATCTCTCTACAAGCTGAAAGTTAGACAAGTACGCTCAGACAACGGAACGGAATTCAAGAACCAGTGGATGGAGGCATACTGCAAGGAAAAGGGAATTGTGCATCAATTCACTTCTGCCTACACACCTCAGATAAATGGCGTTGCTGAGAGAAAGAACAGAAGCTTGATAGAGACAGCACGAACTATGCTTGCAGACTCGAAACTGCCTATCCAATTCTGGAATGAGGCAGTGGCGAATGCTTGTTATACACTGAATCGAGTCCTGATAGTCAAGCGCACAGAAAAACATGTTACGAGCTACTACAAAGACGCAAACCGAACTTGGAGTATCTCGAACCATTTGGGGCGCCGTGTACACTTCTGAAGAAGACACAAGAGGGTAAATTCAGCGAGAAGGCAGATGAAGGCATCTTTCTAGGATACAACATACCGAACAAGCGAGTTTACAACAACTCAACGGGTCTAGTAGAAGTGTGGTGTAATGTTGACGTTCAGCGATTTACCACACACCTACTGGCAAAGGACCCGCCTACTTCATCAACTATGATGGATTCTTCAAGTCGTTCAACATTCCTCTCTCTCCCTCGGATGACGAGTTAGCTACACGAATGATGTATGATAGCTTGAATCCACCAACATCTAGCTCACAGGGAGATCATCTACTCAGTCAGGGGGAGTAGTCAACGACAGTGACTCCTCCTCTAAAGATGAAGCTGAAAAAGATAACCAGAACAGTCAGGAGGAATAGGTTCCCGTTCCTGAAAGCCCACAAGCATCTATCAGTGATGCACCTTCGACATCAGAGCCTGTTGGACCAAAAGAACCAATGAGCCTGATCAGAAAAACCTCTAAGTCTCACAGACATCACAACAACTGCTGAAGACTTGATTAGCTGTTTAACAAAGTTTGAAGACTGCAACAGCTGAAGATTGAAAGTACTAAAGTACAATAGCTGAAGTTCTAAAGTACTGAAGACCAACAGCTGAAGATTGAAAGTACTGAAGTACAAAGCTGAAGTATAAAGACTGAAGACATCAGCTGATGACATCAGCTGATGACAACAGCTGAAGCTCAAGTACAAGTACTGAAGCCATCAGAGTTTGTTACAATAGCTGAAGAAGCATTCTTCAGTTGTTGTGATGGTTTACCTTTCAGTAGTTTTCTTTGTTTCAGTATTTATAAAACAACTGAAGAGTATGTTCTTCAGTTGTTATAGTTTCAGTAGTTCTTTTCAGTAGTTGTAAAAATAGTTAACACTTAGCATTTTGTAAGAAGATGTCAGCTGTTTGACATCTTCAGTAGTTGTGTTAACTATCAGTAGTTTGTGATAAATTCTGTTAGATGTCACTATCAAGTGACATCAGCAGACGTCACATCTCTTATATAAGAGGTGTTGACCTAATTGTAATTGTGACATTCCGTTACCACGGAAGCGAATATTGAATGAAATTTATCTGCAGAATTCTATCTATCTATAACCGTTTTTGTTCTTACATTGAGTATCTCTTTGTTCTTGTGAATTGGCTAATTCATTGTTAGAATTCCGCTGCTATACTCTCTAATCAATCAACATAGATCACGGATCGTAACAGAGGTAGCTGTTCCTACTACTCCAGGATCACGACTAAACGTCTATCATCCCCTAAACAATGTCATTGGGGATGTCAGATCGGGAGTGCAAACCCGAAATCAGCTATATTCAGTTGATTACGCCTCAGTTATAGAAAAGGGATATATTCATGATGGTGCTTATCGGTGTTTTTTCTCCCAGTTTGAGCCAAAATATGTCAGTGATGCACTAAATGATGAGGCGTGGGTGAGTGCCATGCAAGAAGAACTTCTTCAGTTCAAGAAGTTAGATGTATGGACTCTGGTTGATAGACCTAAAGGTGCTAAGGTCATTGGCACCAAATGGGTTTTAAAATGCAAGAAAGATGACCAAGGGGTCATTATCAGGACAAAGCTCGACTGGTGATTCAGGGTTTTCGCCAAGTCGAGGGAATTGATTACAATGAGGTGTTTGCACCCGTGGCAAGGATGGAAGCCATTCGTATCTTCCTTGCCTATGCATCGTACATGAAGATTAAAGTCTATCAATTAGATGTGCAGAGTGCATTCTTCATGGGGAATCAGAGAAACAGTCTATGTCAGTCAACCCGAGGGATTTGAAGATCCTTATCATCGGGATAGAGTCTACAAGCTCGACAGGCTCTATACGGGCTTCATCAAGCTCAAGAGCTTGGTTTGAGAAACTCTCGGCTCATCTTGTGAAACACGGCTTTCGCAGGGGAGTCATTGACTGCACGCTGTTCATTAAAGAAAAAGATAGCAACCTACTGCTTGTACAAATCTATGTTGATGACATAATTTTCGGTTCAAAAACGAAGAGTTATGCAAAGAGTTTGAAGCAGTTATGAAGAAGAGTTTGAGATGAGTGCTATGGGGGAGATGAAGTTCTTTCTCGGGCTACGGTGGATCAAACACCAAATGGGATCTTTCTACATCAGACCAAGTACGTAGGAGACATTCTAAATCGCTTTGACATGAGAATGCATGCTGCCGATACTCCACTGGCTACGAATCACGACATTGCACCTGATGAAAATGGAGATCTTGTGGATGCCACGATGTACCGAGTAATGATTGGATCCCTTATGTATCTCACTGCCTCAAGACCTGATATCATGTATGCGACATGTTTATGTTCTAGATATCAGGCTAAACCTAAAGTCAATCATCTGATCGGGGTCAAAAGGATTTTTCGCTATCTAAAGGGTACACCCACACTTGGGTTGTGGTATCCTCATGATGATGATTTTGAACTCACGGCGTATAGTGACTCGGATTACGAAGGCTGCAAGATGAACTACAAGTCTACATCAGCAGGGTGTCAATTCTTTGGGAGAAGATTAATTACCTGGCAGTGTAAGAAGCAGACATCGGTTGCATTGTCACCTGTGAAGCCGAATATGTTGCTGCTGCAAGTTGCTGTTCACAATCATCTGGATTCAACAGCAAATGCGGGATTACGGTTTAACGTTCTATTCTAGTCCTATTTTGTGAGATAACTCTGCTGCAATTGCAGTAACTAAAAATCCGGTCCAACATCCTAAGACCAAACAATCGGTATTAAATATCATTTCATAAGAGATTGTTTTGAAAAGAACTTAATTGATGTGGTATAAATTAATACTGATTTTCAACGCGCTGACCTCTATACTAAAGCCTTTGATAAACCACGTTTTCAATATTTGCTAGAGGTCAACGGCGTTAAAAAGAAAAGTGAGGTTATTCCTGATGATGATCATGTGTAGTCCGATGTAGCTTAGTTAATTCTTCATTTTATTTGAGTTTATTTGGTTAAATTAGTCTGTTTAAAATTAAACTTATGTTATTCTGCTGTTTATTAAAATCCTAAAATAATGAAACCAGTTATGATTTTAGTATTTTAGGGGGAGATTAAGTCAGCAAGCAACATTAAAAAAAACGAGGGAGAAGGAGTGGAAAGCTGATATAAGGTAGATCGTATCTGTGATACCGATTCAAACCCTTTGGAATATGATAGTACACAGGAACAAATCAAGAGGGACTTTGAAATTTTAATTTAGAAAAGGTGCAAAAATTCAAAGTATAAGTCTGTGTAGCCTAAGCAATATAAAGGGAAGATGATAGAAAAACGGTAACTCTTAAGGTAACACAATGAGAGTAGACCTAGAGTGCTAGACCACAATTGATATGTCGGTAGATCAACACAATAGATGATTAGACCTGACTGGTGATCTCAAGATCAAACTAAGTGGTTCAACTGACTGTGGGCTCCCATCTTATCGTTGGTTAACACAATCAACAATATTCCATAAGGGGTAATGAGCATGTAAACACCACAAATGTGTGCGGATGACCATAATAGAGCAAAGCACCAAAAAAATGAAATAAAAATGCTATCAAGCTAATGACTTATGTTGTTGGTGCATTTGGTGCAAAATAATATAAGCTGCTCTAACAAGGAGATAGGTTGTGCGCCTCTCTGCTGTGCGATGGCACTGACCTGAGGATAAGCATAACCTAGATATTCTAGAATTCATGTTGTTTGCCGCCTCTCTGCTGTGCGATGGCACTGACCTGAGGATTGGCTTCTCCTTGAAAGCTCTAAGAATAGTCTATTCTTGTAAAAATAACCGTAGACCGCTCAAAAGCTCTTGAGGAATGTTGATTACCATATAAGTGTGGGATTCACAAATGTTAGTTGAAATAAGTAACCTAAATCTATCACCAGCTTGGGTCAAAAGTCTGTGTATGGATTTAAGTGGACAAACATATTGGCAATCATTGTGGGTGCAATTCTTGAAAGTTTGAATCAATGTGGTAATCTAAGAGTTTCAGTTTGATTTCCTAAAGTTGCAAATGACTCTGGATGAACACCGAATTGAGCATCAAAAGATTTTGATAACAAGTCCAAACTGATTTGAACTGCCTGTATGATTCCAAAATTGATTTGGTCCAGGTATGGTCAATCTGAGTTAAAGGTGTCTATTCCAGAACCAATCCAGTAGATTTCCATCTTAGGATTTATCTCTCACAAAAAGCCAAAACAAGTTTATTTTTTATTTTAGTTTAGTTTTTTTATTATTCATTTAGTCCTTTAGTTTTGTTTGTTTGCCGAACTACATCATGAAAATCGGTAAGGGATCAACTCACTAAAAGGGTCATGTCTGAGATGACCACATATGTGTTAAAGCTTAAATCAGTCATGTCTGAGGTGATAAAAGGGTCTCAAGTCAACACGATCACGTCTAAGATGATCAACTACTCATAACGTAAATTTCTGCAATTAAAGGGATTTTAAACGTTAAATATTCAAACTGGCAGAAAAGTTAATAAATATGACCTATTCGCACGAATGGACCATCCGTATGGACCAATCATACGAATGGAAGCTATTCGTACGAATGGACCATGAATATGGACTATTCAACCGAGTGGCCCATCCGATTGGCCCAGTCGGATGATTAAGGAGAATGAGTGAGTCAGTCGCACGACTGAGATTCAGTCGGACGACTGAAGAAGGACGATTGAACCAATCACACGACTGAGTCCCACTCGCACGACTGAAAGGTGCGTATGCTCAGTCGCACGATTGAATCTAGGGTTGATTAAAATAGAAGGGGAGTCGGTTGCAGAGACTCACCACCTTCAAAATCACCCTGAATCGCACGTATTAACCCAACTCTGCAAAAATTTCAATTGATCGCAAAACCCCTGTTTCTTGATTACTGACCAATCAACATCGACTCTACAGGTAATCACTATATACATGCACTCCCATAACGTTAAATTTGATGAAAAACACGGTACATTCGACTCGCAAAGTACCCGAGACTTAAGTGACTAAATAACCTACCTAAATGACTCAAACAACGAAGTAACGATGTTAGGTGGTTTAAGAATGAATTGTGGGTCAAATGAACCAGATAACGATGTCAAAAACTCAAAATGTTAAAAAGTAATTTGAATTGAACAGTCTGTTCTTCATGCGAATGGATAGCGTGATGAACTTCAGTCGCACGACTAAAGGGCTCAAACTGCTTATACGCATGACTGAACCATGCGTATGAAGTTCAGTCGCACGACTGATGTAACCGCATGAGGGTATATACGTAGGAGCCCAATCGCACACTAGAAGGTACGTATGGGTTCAATCGCACGACTAAATCCCATCGTATGGTTCAATCGTACGACTGAACCCCTTTCGCATGGTTCAATCGCACGTTGAACTCAGTCGCACAATCTCAATCGCATGACAGAAAGATGTTCTTCAAGCTTAAGGATTTCATGTCTTTCTTAGTCAATGGTACTAATGTTTACTATCTTTGTGTAACAGATGGTGAGTAGATAGATTATGAGCACAAAGCACAATATGTGCTCATCTGGACTTAACATCCAGAAACGCTGCAGATTCTCTGGCATAATCACATTTCTATTGAGATCACGGATTGCACAAGCCATATCTACCCCTTGCACTCCATATCGACCATTCAACAAGCCTTCTGGGAAGGCGCTACAGTTGATGATCATCTGAACCTCACTGCATCAGAAGTACCATATTTGGCAGGCTATTACCATTTCAGAGGAGATCTAAGGATTGTACTACAATTGGGGGATGACGCTGACTGTCCAACTCGTTTACACCCCCTCACTGTCAGAGGATGCTTTCTCAGAGCCAAATACTCTGGGGACATCAATTCTGGGGTACTTAACAAGAGTAACCTCTGTCCCCAGTTTAAATATCTTGCACACGTGCTGCTCAAGTGCATGGCTTCAAGAAAGGTGGTTTTGATGAGCTGTCTGACCAGATGCAGATGCATACGTTGTGTTGGTGCTGAACCATCCGTTCAGCTTCTCCAAGATGATCTTCACCTATCTGGTGGAGAACATCGAGGGGAAAGGAAGGAAGCCTTCTGTATGTACCCACGTTTATGCAAATGATCATAGATCAGAAGCTTCCTTCCCTGCCAAAGAAAAGGAGGATTCGGTAGTCTTGGAGGTAATGGATGACACTATCCTGGGAAGGATGAAAGTATACCGGGAAAGCAATGAAGCCTCCTGTCAGGAGGTTGTTTTGGTCATCTTGCCCGGGATGACTATGTGGTGCCGGAAAAGAGAAAGTGGCGTCACAAGGACAGTGACTCTGATGTGGAACAGATAGCCCTACCCACTCATGACTCAGATGATGATGACAGTGGGGATGCTGCTATTCCACTCAGAGGCACTGTGTCTGATTCTGTACCTCCAGTGTCCGTCACATCTGGAGAAGTAACTGAGTCAGCGGGATTTCATCAGGATTTTGTTCTTGATGCGGAGGAGGAGGATGAATCGGATGAGGAGCCACTTACAGGAACTGTGGGAAGGAAAGTTGTTCCCACAGAACATGGGTAAGGGTGGTTGGTGAACACCCGAGAGACTCCGGAGATACAGATACTGACCCAAGCTATGCTCCGGGTCCACAGGCAGGGTTGTAGGGGGAGCTTCCACCTCAATTGGAACAAGGAGGAAGAGAATGGCCAAACCCCATGGCCAGAAGAAGAAGAAGCGTAGGGTGACCTTCATCACCACCCCATCCACCACAACCACCACATCCCCCACATCAACCACATCCACCACCTCTACCACAACCCCCACCATACCCCACCACAGCACAGTTTCCCTCCACCACCACATCCTTTACTCCCTCATCACCTCCACCACTATACAGACCTATCTTCACTACAGCCACCTCCACCACCACGTCACACCAATCAATACCCTCAGCCCATCCCTCACACACTTATAGATCTCCTCTACCTCCATTGGGGTAGAGGAACAGTTGTCAGCGCTTAACAGAATGGTGATGCGCTTACTGGCGGCTATGAGGAAAAGACAGCTCAGATCCGCCAGCTTACTGACCTGACTGCTGCACAATCTCACAAAATTGCAGAGCAGGCTCGAGTAATTGAGGAGCAGCCAGCAGTTGGCTGCTCAGAGCACCAAGATAGACCAACTCCAAGCTCAAAGTGTCACACATCAGCAAGCAAATAGAGGAGCTGGAGAAGGCAAGGAAGATTATCCTGTTAAAACTGAAAGGATCTAAAGAGGAGCATTGAAGATCAGGAAGGAGACAGAGATGAAGATGATGAAGATAATGATGATGATGATGAGAGTGATACTGAGGATGATGAAGAAGCAGAAGGAGGGGATGCACCTGCATCGGCCACTGCTACAGGTCAAGAGAAAAGGACAAAGAACAGACAAGATCAATCAGCTTCTACCTCTGCCCCTCCAAGTGATGAAACCATGATATAAGGAAAAAGTAAAGATTAGATGTTTATGTATTTATCTTCTTTTGTATTTGAATATGTAATTGAACACAATGTATTTAATGTTTATATTACTTAATGCTTTCTGTTTGATTAATTTACTAATGATTTATGTGTGGAATGTTTAAATCAAACAGATCAAATTACCAAGAGATGAGTTTGATGTTGCTCCCCTTCAGCAGGTCAAGTCTCAGCTAACAATGATTCTTGATCTGCAAGGGATTGTCAGGAGGTCAGTGAATTATACCCCTGAAGAAGGGGAATAATTCATGACCTATCAAATGAGCAACTCGCAGAGCTTTTCGAGCTAAATCCAGATGAAATAGTAAAAGATGCCCCGACATGCGATTCGACTAGTGACGAAGAGCTCAACGATGTTGATGATGTAGAGATTGAAGATGTCACTGCCGAGGAGTACCCTCAGTACGCTGACAATGAGGGTAATGTGGTCCCCAATCTGGGTGAATCCCTTGTCAGCGATACTATTGAGGTGTTGAACAATATGGAGCAAGAAACAAAGAAAGCAGAAGACACAGCCCAAGCCTCAAATGATGATGTTGACATTCGAAAGGCTAGTGGGCTGCATGTTTTGAAGAAGTTAGAGCCCAAGTACTACACCAAAGAAGGATTCCTCACCAAACTCTATAGAGTCAAGAAACATCACAAGGTGTCAGGAAGGATCATAGCATGGGCGTACTTTTTGAAGATCTCAATGCGTATGCAGTTAAGAGAGAACAGGGCATAGAGTACTTCAGATTCCCACATGATCTGAAGACTCTACCAGGTTTTGAGCTCAACCAGCTGGCCAAACTAAAGCTTTTGTATGCTGACCCGAGGAAGATGTCAGGCTGGTTTGAGGCTGCTCTGAAGGAGTACCACACTAGATGGGTTAACTTCACCCCAACAGCCTACTAGGTATATGAGAAGGTCTGAGGTTGATGTCATTACTGGCAAGCCTAAGATAGTGTTGAAGTGGAATCCTCCGCGCACAATGTCGAGAATCCCACTCAGGGAAATGCCAAAGGATTTCACTCCACATTTTAAGTGGTGGTACTATGATTGGAGAATAGCTGAAGCGGTCATAGTCTTAAGCAAAGAGGGACAAATGGATACTATCAGGGTATTCGACCCGATGTGGCTTACAAACTTGTCGGAAAGTGATGTATATACGCTATACAAGTGGCCACTGTTCTATGATACGCAAGATATTGTACAAGCCCTCCAGTTCCAGAAAGTTATACGACTCTGCTTCGCGTTTGAGATTCACACGGGAGTCACAAAAGAGGAGAAGTACAAGAAATACAAAGAGGTTATGCAGAAAACAAAAGATTAGAGAGATCTAGGTCCAAGGGGGAGTTTGTTGATACATGTATGTCCCTAGATCATGATATGAAATGTAATAGATCTTGTTTATCTAATTCTGGTGTAATTTGATATGATTAATGAAATGATATTGGTTGATTGTGATTTGTAATGATTAATATTCATTAATGAGTTGATATAAAATGGTAATTAGGTTAGTGATTGTTGAATGTTACATATAATGTTTACTAATTAATACATTCAAACTTAACATAATGAAGTTCTCATGCGAATGGCCCATGCGAATGGACCATAAGCATGAAAAACTTCATACGAATGACTCAGTCGCATGACTGAACCGGGTGACTGGATTAGTCGTATGATTGACACAAAGATTGGCTCAGTCGCACGACTGAACACTCAGTCGTGCGATGAATCAACCGCATGGTTCAATCGCACGACTGAACCATACTAATGGTTTAGTCGCACGATTGAATAATACCAACCTATAAATACAACCCAATTCGTGAAAAATAGGGCACTCGATTAATTACGATTCCAGACGTACCCTAGCCGTCCAGAAGCCTCCCAATTTGTTCTCCAAGTTCATAGAACACATTTTATCGATTCCCAATCGTTTCTAACGTTAGTTTCAATTCTTGATTGATTCTTCATGTGTTCTTACTGATTGGATCGCCAATCAAATAGGAGTCTGCACTATTTGATCTGGTTTACACGCTAATCTCTAGGTATTTCGTTCAAATACCAGGTCCTAACACAGTGATGAACAACGATTCCTCAGATCCCTGCCTGAGAGATAGGACACATATACTATTGTCCTACGCTCCAGTGCAAATCTGTACAATCTATTTCTCACCCAATCATGGGAAATGTTAACATTTGAAAGAGAGATAGAACAGAAAAGGAAAATGGCTTCATCTGAGAAGCTCACTGATGATTTGTACGGGGAATACTGCTCTGGTGGGTATGAGTCAGAATATGCTGCATCAGAAAGTTCTTATGATGAGCATATAGATTTCTCTTCAAACAGTGGAGATCCTACTTTGTGGTGTTGATAGTAATTCAGGATGTAATAGTGATAATTTGTGCTTTTTGATGGATGATTGAAAGGAATTGCTGATGATGATTTGTAAGAGATGAATATTTTGAGCCAAGTGGCATTAGTCAATATCAGATCTCAAAAATTTTACAAAAGGACAGGTAGAAAATTTCCTGGTCTCTCTGGAAAAACCAAAGTTGGTTTTGACAAGAGCAAGTTGAGGTGTCATAAGTGCCACAGACTTGGACATTTTGCAAGAGAATGTAGTCCCCTGAGGATGCCCCTGCAACACAAACGCATGCTATATCCACTAGTTATAACCCCCTAGTGGATACAAGGACTTCACCAGCCACAGCCGCTCAGGATTCCTCTCAAAAGGAGCTGCAGCAACCAAAGAAGGGGTACCCACTAATCTGGGATCTTCCTCATTTGAGGAGATTGCCATTGAAGAGCACCATTATCCCCAGGTGCACACTGCTTTTACCCCATCTCCCACTACAACCGCCCCACAAAGTCCTACTCTCATTATTGCAAACGTCCTGACTCAGCTGCATGCCTCTCTTACTCCCCAACAAACACCAACAAAGGGGAAAACCACAGCAATTGAGGAAAAGGATCAACATGCTTCTGACAGCCCACAGCACGAGGGTTTAACTGTTCTATCTCCTGGTGTGGATATGGAGACCAGAACATCTGGTGAGGCTGCCACCTCTTCTGAATCAGCACATGATCAGACTGAGGCTGGTAACATTACTAAGACCTCACCAGAGGCAACAGCTGATGAAGGACATCGTCCTGAGGCTGGAAGTCCCCAGTTCCAAGAAAAAGGGGCACATGCTAAAACTGGTCTACACCCAGTGCATGTACATCCTGCTACAAGCAGGAGGTCAGGTGATTCAGCATCTGCTGATGATGACCTGGGCTTCTTTTATGATGTTCTAGCCCAGAACACAATTCTTGAGGAAGAAGTCAGTAGACTACAAAGACTACTTGACCAATTCTCTCAAACAGCAAGTCCATCTGCCACCAACATAAACCCACAGATGGCACCTTCACCTAAAGGTCTCCCACACACTCAGCCACTCAAAACTTCCGAGCCACCAGCTTCTATTTCTGGCACTGCTTCTCAGGGATAGAACCCTTCTGAGCAAACAGCTGCTATCTTTCAGTAATCCCTACCTCTCATCACCCTAATGATCATAGACATTGTGATCAAAACCATGGATGAGAGGCTTCCCTCAATCATACAACCCCTGGTGGAGGAGATTGTGAGCACAAGGCTTTGTGCTACTCAAACCCTTGCAACCAATGCAACCAAAAAGGGGAAGAGTCAGTCAGTGAAAGCAAAGAGGAAGAGCATAGAGGGGAAGAAAGAAAGGAGACTGAGAAGGAAGAGGAGTTTGTGAAGGGAGCTGACATTGATCAAGTGGGTGAAAGTCACAAAGACTTTCATGTCACATATAAGAAGAGGAAGGTTGAAGGAAAAGAAAAAGAACTCGAACTCGATGAGATGATCAAAATGGCGGATGCTACACACAGTAAATCAATGGACACCATTATTGATCAACTGTATAGACAGGGGTTCGATACTGCACAGCTTGACTCAGAGATTAGGAGACTCGAAGTTGAAGAAATTAACTCAAGATGGGCAAGTTATGATGCATTAGAAAGAGAAAGACTAGAGATCATGATCAGATTCATTGTAAAGTACCTTGGGAGATCATTGATCGAGATTAAGTCATGGACCAGGGACAGTATCTTGGCAATAACCACCAAGATCTGTTCGTCTGAAGCATACACTAAGGGATTGGTGATTGAAGCACTAAATGAGGCAGGTGCTGGAAACAGAAAGGAACTAGCAAAACACTCAAAAGCTCACTCACTACAAGAATGCTAGAACAACCTGCAAAACCTCCCACTTCAAAATCACCACTACCACAACCCACTAAACCAATTCCTTCACCCTCAAAACCAACAGCCGATGATGCACCCAAGAAGAAGAAGAGAAGGGTGTTGAGGCTAGAAAAAGTAGAAGAAGAGGATGATGAGGAAGAAGATAGACTGCCTCTTTCTGCAGTCCTAACTTTGGCTAAAGCCAAACCAATGCCCATCACTCCCACCTCACAGATGGAAGCTGTGAGAGTAAAGATAGAAGAAGAACAGCAGCAAAAGCTTCATGATGATGAGATGCTGAAAAGCATAGACAAAACTTATGCTGCTTCTTCATCAATAATCAGTATGAAGAAAGAAGCTCTGAGATTGTACACCCTTGCTAACACATTTCAATATCAAAAGGAAAAGGTGAGAATATGGTCTGATCCTAGGGTGGCTCACAGAATTGTGAAGAAAGACATTCCTTCGAGATACAAGGGCCAAGTAAAAAGGATCGTAGATGAAGAGATCACAGTGGTCCTTGTAGTATCACCTTGGGAAATTGTAGAAGATTTCAAGAAGGCCTATGAAACTAAACAACCACCCCAAAAGATGTTAGAGAAAAGAGTAATTAAAAAGGGGTTAGTCTACAAGAGGCTTAAGAACTTCAAACAAAATGAGCTTAGTCTGTTACTTGAAGGGACTCACCCAGATGAGTTTGCATACAGACAGATCACAACAGTTGAGCTCAAAAATGGCAAACAGGCTAAGTACATTTCAGAGCTATATAGGCGTGAAGGATTGTTTAATGGTGGAGCTGAAAATCTTACCATGGAAGAACAAATTATGTTTCTCAGAGCATACACCAGAGAATCCTACAGGCTTACACATGGGAAGTAGATTTCATGGATAGGACCACAGCCCTGTGTCCAGTTCGCCAAAGTCAGGGCTCTTATCGATACTATGCCAACCAAATTTCAGAAATCTATTTCCAAGCCAGTGCTTAATTGGGTCATCTTCTTAGCTGATCAAGAAGGAAAAAGACCAATCTTATTGCCAACAATAAGTGGGACCTCAATAAAGTTAAGGTTTTGGTTGCCTTGGTTCAGGGGGAGTTTGTTGGACCAAAAGAACCAATGAGCCAGATCAGAAAAACCTTAAGTCCCATAGACGTCACAACAACTGCTGAAGTCCACAACAGCTGAAGACAAAGTCTGAAGACAAAGTCTGAAGACACAAGTGCTGAAGACAAAGTCTGAAGACAAGTGCTGAAGACAAAGTCTGAAGACACAAGTGCTGAAGACAAAGTCTGAATACAAGTGCTGAAGACCAAGTATCAGTCGTTGTCACAACAGCTGAAGAGGACTTCTTCAGTAGTTGTGACGGTTTTCTTTCAGTGGTTTTATGTTTTTCCTTTCAGTAGTTTTGTAAAACGACTGAAGAGCTTGTTCTTCAGTCGTTGTAGTTTCAGTAGTTTCGTATCAGTAGTTTTATGTTTTATACTTAGCACTCTGATATGTTCTCAGTAGTTGTGAACATTCCAGTAGTTTGTTAAGTTTTAGTTATTTTTGTAATAAATCTGCCAGATGTCACTATCTCGTGATATCAGCAGTGATTGCACTCTATATAAGGAGTGTCAACCTTATTGTAATAAGTGAATGATTGAGCAGAAACATTTGATATTATTGAAACATTCCTTTTCACAGAAATCTATTCTCTCTTTACAACCGTATTTGTTCTTAATGCATACGAATATCAAATTCTTGCTATAATTTGTCTAATTCTTGTTCTTATTCTGCTGTGTTACACTCTAATCCATCAAACTTGAGATCACTGATCCTGTCAGGATTGGAAGAGTATATGCCTTAGACTTATCAAAGAAAATTGATCTAAAAGGGCATCCATGTCTATTCTCTAAGGCCTCTCCTCAGGAATCTGAACTATGGCACAGAAGGCTTGGTCATGTGAATCTTAAAAACCTGAACCAGCTGATCCATCATGGTTTAGTGAGAGGTCTGCCATTAAAGGAGTTCAAATGTGATGACAACTGCTCTGCTTGTTTAAAAGGAAAACAACATAAAGTATCATTCCCTCTAATAGAAGAACCAAAGTCAATCGCCTGCTTGCAATTACTGCATATGGATCTTTTTGGTCCAGTAAGAGTGATGAGTATGGCAAAGAAAAAATACTGTCTGGTAATTGTGGATGATTATTCCAGATTTGTGTGGACCTTCTTCTTACATTCAAAAGATGAGGCTGGTCAAATCATCATCTACTTTGTGTTGCATGTGGAAAAGCAGTACTCTCTTTCTGTCAAGTGTGTGAGGAGTGATAATGGCACCGAATTTAGAAATCACACACTTGATGAATTCTATTTCTCTAAGGGAATCAAGAGGCAGTATAGCATTCTAAGAACTCCTGAACAAAATGGAGTGGTGGAGAGAAAGAACAGGACCCTTATTGAAGCCGCAAGGTCAATGTTGGCTGATTCTAGTTTGCCACTAACCTTTTGGGCTGAAGCTGTCAACACAGCTTGCTATGTGCAAAATAGAGTGTTAGTAAATCAGAGGTTGATGAAGACTTCTTATGAAGTGTTACATCATTTGGCTCCTCTGATTTCCTTCTTTAGAGCATTTGGGTGTCCTTGTTATATTCTTAACACAAAGGATCCACTTCAGAAGTTTGAATCAAAGGTGGATGCAGGGTACTTTGTTGGGTATTCATCTACTTGCAAGGCATATAGAGTTTTTAATTGCAGAACAAAGATAGTTGAAGAAACCTTGCATGTAAAGTTTAATGAATCTCCAAAGGAGAAAATCCCACAAAACCCTGTGGAGTTATTTGATTTGGACATACTGCAATATGTTCCTTATCAGTCTCCAGCTGTTGCAGATTCTGTGAATCCATCATCTCCTGCCACTTGTTATCCATCTGTTGGTATAAATGCAAGTTTTAGTGATCAACTGCCTGAGTCTACTAAAGTTGATATTCCTGTAGCTTTAGCAGTTCCATCCACAACAAATGCTGATGAGATCTCTGAATCCTCTACTTCATTTGAATTGCCATCTCATTCTAGGTTTCAAGAGTCTGGATCACCATCTGTTGCTGTTGAATCAGCTACAAACACTTGCACAGATCTTATTGAGTATCAAGAACTGAAGAATCACCCCATGTCTCAGATCATTGGTGAAATCAATGTTGGTGTTTCAACTAGAAGTAATTTTCAAACTTTTGCTTTTATGCTCTCTTCATCAGTCAGCAAGAGCCAAACAACTATCATATTGCATTAAGTGACAATGGATGGGTTGAAGCTATGCAACTTGAGCTTTTCAGTTTCAAAAGCAGCAAGTGTGGGAACTGGTTCCTCTACCCAAGGTAAGTGTGCAATAGGCACTAAATGGGTGTTTAGGAATAAAACTAATGAAAAAGGCCAAATTGTCAAGAACAAGGCCAGACTGGTTGTACAGGGGTTTTCACAAGAGAAGGTATTGATTATGATGAAACCTTTGCCTCTGTAGCCAGATGGAGGCAATCAGATTGTTCTTAGCTTATGCTGCTTTCCATAATCTTAAAGTTTTTCAAATGGATGTCAAAAGTGCATTCTTATATAGTAAAACAAAAGAAGTGTATGTGTGTCAACCACCAGGTTTTGAAGATCATAAACATCCAGATTGGGTGTATAAGCTTGATAAGGCTCTTTATGGGCTAAACAAGCTCCCAGAGCCTGGTATGAAACACTGTCTAACTTTCTTCTTCAAAATAATTTCACTAGAGGCTCCATAGATAAAAATTTGCTCATTAAGAAAGTAGGCATGCATAAGCTCCTTGTTCAAATTTATGTAGATGATATTATTTTTGCATCCTCTGATCCACAGTTGTGTGATGCCTTTACTGAGTTGATGCAACAAAAGTTTGAAATGAGTGCCATGGGAGAATTATAGTTCTTTCTGGGGTTGCAAATCAAACAAATGGCTGATGGAACTTTCATTCATCAGTCAAAATATACAAAGGATTTATTGAAAAAGTTTGATTTACAAAACTGTAAGCCCTGTTCTACTCCCATATGCAACACCACACAACTGGATGCTGATGAGAATGGTAAAGTAGTTGATGAAACTCTTTACAGATGTATGATTGGTTACTTGATGTACCTTACACCTTCTAGACCAGACATTATGTTTGCAATTTGTGTCTGTGCTAGATATCAGGCTGCACCTAAAGTATCCCATATGATTGCAGTCAAACGGATCTTTAGTTTAGTCAAAGCACGAATCAACCTCTGGTGGATGCCAATTTCTAGGCAATTGTTTAGTTTCTTGGTAGAGTAAGAAACAAACTTCTGTTGCTATATCCACTGCTGAAGCAGAGTACATTGCTGCTGCAAGTTGTACATCTCACGTACTCTGGCTTCAGAATCAATTACTGGATTATCACATTACAGAGACTAAGACACCTTTACTGATTGATAGTGCTTCAGCTCTTTGTATTGTCAAGAATCCTGTCCAGCATTCTAGACCAAGCATATTGAGATCAGACATCATTTTATCAGGGATTGTTATGAAAAAGGTCTGATCGATCCAAAGTTTGTTCCTAGTGCTGATGAGCTTGCAGATATATTTACTAAGCCTTTGGACAGTGCAACTTTCCAAAATCTAGTGCTAAAGCTTGGTATGCTACAGCTTGAACGATTTGACAACTACTGATGATCTCAGCTCACAAGTACTGATGAGTATTAGTATACAAATGTCAAAAATAAGTACTGATAAGTTATTTATCTTTAGCAGTTTTGCTAACTGCTGAAGACTAAATTACTTAAAAGTACTGAAGTACTTTATTGTTGCAAAGTACTGATGTGGTTACAACCATTGATGTCTGTGGGACTTAAAGGTTTTTCTGATCTGGCTCATTGGTTCTTTTGGTCCAACAAACTCCCCCTGAACCAATGCAGCCAAAACCTTAAGATTATTGAAGTCCCACTTATTGACAGAAACATTATCTGGATCATCTCAGAAATCTTCAAATTAAGCTTAGGGCAGGGAAGAGGTTTCAGAAGGTTTGATTGGCAAAGGATGAATGGGAACTCTGTCTTGGGGAATTGGCAAAGGATGAATGGCAAAGGACAACCACTGATGTCTGTTCTAACAGATAAGTACTGATGACCAATGAAACATCTGAAAATTAGATAATTTGTTGAGTAAGTGTTAAGGTCAAATGAAACAACTGAGATATGTGAACTGACGATAACAACTGATGAGTAATTTTATTCTTCAAATGTTTCAAACAACTGCTGGTCCATTTCAAAACAACTGAAGCCAAGACCAAGTCTTCAGTAGTTTCTAACTACTGATGACAAACACCAAGTCTTCAGTTGTTTACAACATCTGAAAGTTAAAACCATGTCTTCAGTCGTTTTCTAACAACTGATGACTAACACCAAAACTTTTAGTTGTTTTCTTTTAGCCATTTCATAACCTATAAATACCTAACCCTAACTTCAAATTTTTCATAAATCGTTTTCCAAACGTTCATCTTCCATTGATGGCGACCGTGCAAATCAAACCACGACACAACTGTGTTGCCTACTTCACAAAATCGGCTTTTTGGACTAAGTTTGATGTTGCCATTGATCTGATGGTTGATTCCCCGTATCAAACTGCTTTTCTTCTGAATCCAACCATCTATCCCGATACCTTTCGCCAATTCTGGACAAATGTCACTATCTATACTGGTGAGAATGATGTCGCGATCACTCTCCAGTCATTTGTAAACCAGAAGAAGGTGGTAGTCACTCCTGCTATCATTCGCCAAACACTAGATCTAAATGATGCCACCTTTGTCACCAAATACCCGAAGGGCACCATTGATCTATCATTCATCAACCATGGATATGCGGGCGACCTAAGTGCTACAACCATTCTGAAGAAGCACTTCCATGATGCTGAACGCCTAATGTTCCACATGATCAATGTTTGCCTTGCCCCCAAATCCTCTTCATGGGATCAAATGTCATCCAGGTGGCAGCAGGTATTATATTCTATCCTTGAACGCCAAAGCTTAAATTTTTCTGAAATTATATTTTTAGAATTAAAAGATCTGGCAATGAAACTTGTGGCTAACAGATGGTTGTTATATCCAAGGTTTCTTATGGCCATAATCATGAATCAGTTAAAATCTGATGGCCCTATTAGCCTTGGAGTCCCTACTGTGCTAGTTTTGCTAGAGGTATACTCCAGGCACAACTCTGACCCACACCTCAAAGAGGCTGCCAAACTGCTAAAACCCAAGCAGAATGAACCCACAGCCTCATCCTCCTGATCCAAAGTCCCCTCCAAACCACATTCCAAACAAACCAAAAAGGCTACTCAGGAGTTGAGTCCCCTGATGATGCCCCTGCAACAAAAAGGGAGGATGAACTATAGGTAGTAATCCCCCTGTAGTTTCAAAGACTCTACCAGCTGAAATCGCTCAAGTATCCTCTCAACAGGATCCTGATGCAACCAAAAATGGGGAAACCACATTACTGGAATCTCTCTTACTTAAGAAGATTGCCATTGAAGAGCACCATTCACCACAGGTGCAATCCTCTTCACACATATCTCCCACTAAAGCCACCCCTACAAGCCCAATTGTGGTTATTGCACAAGTGCTGACTCAACTACATTCATCTACCCCTCCCCAGAAACCTATTACCACTGGGAAAACCTCAACAGTTGAGGGAGAGGATTATAATGTGGTTGATAACCCACAACACAGGGATTACAAATTTCAATCTCCCTGTGTAGAGGAGGAGATTTGAACATCTGGTGAGGCTGCCTCTTCTCCTGTTTCAGCACATGACCATGATGAAGATGGTATCATTTCTAAGTACTCACCAGAGGCAACTGCCAATGAAGGACATAATCCTGAGGCAGGAAGTCCCCAGTTCCAAGAAATAGGGGCACATGTGAATATTGATCTACACTCAGCACATGTTCATCCTGATTTCATCAGGAGGTCAGATAATTCAGAAAAAACTGATGATGACCTGGGATTTTTCTTTGATGTTCTAGCCGACAACACCATTCTTGAGACTGAGGTATGCAGGCTACAAGAACTGCTTGCCAAAATGTCACAAGAATCAAGTCCATCTGCCCACATTCACCCACAGATGGCAGTTTCTCCTAAAACTCTCCCAAACACTGAGCCACTCCCAACAACTTTGCCACCAGCCTCTGATTCAGGCACCATTTCTCAGGGACAGAACCCCTTTGAGCAAATGGTTGCTGCCTTTCAATCATCCTTACCTCTCATCACTTCCATTATCACAAACATTATGCATCAAGCCATTGATGAAAGCTTTCCTCAAATCTTCAATCCTTAGTTGATGTTGCTGTTTCTAAGAGACTTTCTGACATTCACACCCCTGAACCTAATACAACCAACAAGGTGGAGTCTAAGTCAGTGAAAGTAGACAAAAGAAACAGTTGAAGAGGAAGAAGAGAAAGAGAAGAAAGAAAAGGAAATGATCACCTACAAGAGAAACAAAAGCTCTAAAAGACTGAAGTGAGAAAAAGTTAGAAGAACTGATCAAAGAACTAATGAGCAACATAGTAGATCTATGGATAATATTGATCACTCTCAGACAAGGTTTTGACACAACCAAACTTGACTCTGAAAATCAGAAGGCTAGAGATTCAAGAGATTGAACATAGATGGGCAAGTTGAGTGAGAAAGAAAGGGAAAGGCTGGAAGCTATGACAAATTCATATCAAAACATCTGGGAAGATCAATCATTGAAGTGAGTCATGGTCCAGAGAAAGTTTTTTGGAGATAACCACCAATCTGTTAAGTGCTCTAAAAGATTAACATGTTGTCTTTATTTGTCTTTTGATATTTTGTAATAGTATAGGGAGTATTTCTGTAATTTGTTAGTTCCTTTACTCTTGTTTTCAGTATAAATAGCTTAGATTTGCAGGTATGTAGTAACGAATACACAAGTTATTCGAATCTGCTTTTCATACCTGTAATTGTCTTAGCTTGATATGAATGAAAACTGAATTTTGTTGATATCTTGTTTTGATTTGATTACTTTGTGTGAAATTCATTGAATTGTGTTACAAATCATCACAGATTTATTCATTTGATCCTATCAAATGGTATCAGAGCTGTTGGTAAGCTGTTAGTGATTGATTTTCGTTTTAAGTTCATCGAACTTGAAAACCTAAAAATCTCACTGAATCTGTGATTGAGATACAATTCAATTGAAAATTTGTGAATTTCAGTGTGTTTCATCATCAGAACATGATTTGAATCACAATTAGCAGATCAATTCATCAAATTCAAGTAAACTGTTGAATTTGTTGTTCGAAAATAGCTTGAAGTTTCGAACTGAAATTTCAAAAATTGATTGATTTGTTGTTGAAATTGAAGAAATTGATATTAAGAAGAATGTTTATCGGCATAAAACTCATCTAATTGAAAAGTTTCAATCGAATTCATCAACATTTGAAGAATTCAGAAGATTTGAGTTTGTTACATTCATTTGAAGATGATGAATGTGTCGCATGAGCTGAGATTGACTGAATTTGTCTAAGTGTTAGACGCATTAACACTGTGTAGACGTTTTTAGTCAGTCGTTTGAGTACTGTTGAAGAGAATCCCAGACGTATCACCTGTGTTAGTTGATAACTATTCAGGCGTTTGACAACTGTTTAGGCGTTTGACAACTATTCAGGCGTTTGACAACTATTCAGGCGTTTGACAACTGTTTAGGCGCTTGAAACTTTCCAGACGCATTAATACTTAGACATTTTGAAAATTTTTTAAGGCATTCCCTTAGACGTTCTCAACTTAGACGCATCAACTGTTGAGACGTTTGAATACTGTTCAGACGTTTTAACCTTGATACTTAGATTTTTTTTTAATATAAGAATGGTAAAATCAGAAGATTCTGAAAACAGAGTTCCAAAGCTTAAAAATAGAGCTGATTTCAAAAATTGGTCTCTTAGACTAAAACAACATTTTAATTCTATTGACACTGATCTCTGGAAATCTATAGAAAAAGACCATACATTCCTATAATAACTGATGGACCAGACAGAGGATTTGTGTATACTAAAGATTCTCCAGAACCTTATCCAGAAGATGATCTTCAAGGAGATGATCTGAAAAGAGTTAAGAATGATATTAAAGCCTATTCATTAATGTGTAAAGGACTACCTTTGGAAGTTCTTACAAGGCTAGATGCATATCAAACTGGATATACACTATATAAAGCATTGAAGATCATTTGTGAAGGAGGTAAAGAGATTCAAAATTTAAAGAAACAAAAGCTGAAAAGACAATTAGAATTGTTTCAACATTGTCTGGAGAGACAATAAATCAAATGATGAACAGATTTGTTCAACTCATAACTGAGATGTCAACAGCTGTATCAAACCTGATCTTGAAGATTTAAATCTCAGACTACTCAATGCTTTACCATCATCATGGAAACAAACTGTAACTTTACTAAAGCATACTGAGAAGTTTCCAATGGATCTAGATCTTCTTATTGCAAAAATAGAATCAGTGGAGATTGATGAAAGCTCAAGGAACAATGATAGAGCAGCATCAATGTCTCAATATCAGTTTGTGCTTCTCCTGCAACCACCATAGAAAATGCATTCATGGCAAAGAGTGAGAAAAGTCCTGAAGAAAGGAGATCTGTTTGTAGGAGCAGGATTTTTCACTGACTCATCATTTACCAGTGCACCTGCATATACAACTCAATCTCATTCTCAATCTCCTCCTAAAACACAGTCACAATCATCAAATATTCAGACAGAGACTTCTTCATCATCTAACTCTGCTAAATCTAGCAAAGTTAAAGATGTGATTAACATCCTATTAGAGGATGAAGAGTCCAAAACTGCATTTACTGCTTTTATGGCCAGCTTTCAAGCATATCAAGGTAGCCATTTAACTCAACTAGATTTTGTTTTACAGGATTTATTTGAGATGGATCCTGAAGATGTTGAAGAGATGGACCTGAACTGGCAGATGGTGATGATTGCCTACAGGACTCAAAAACATTCTTATGTCAACAAGAAATACAAGCCTAGTGCAAACAAGACTGTTGGATTTGACAAGTCAAAATCCAGATGTTTCAACTGCAATAGTTATGGACACTTCTCAAGAGAATGTAAAGCTCCAAGGAATAATGGAGGAAGTGCTCATTCAAGCTCAAATAATCAAAGGTTTCAACAAGCTCAGAAGACTTTTCAAAAGCCATATCAAAGTCTTCCCATGCTAGAGCTTAAAGATGAAACCAAACCATCTGATGAAACAAGAAAGCACTAGTAGTCAACATAAAAGATGGATATGATTGGAGTGCATATGCAGATCAATTTACAAATGAATTAACATCAAGTTTATCTCTTATTGCAGAAATTCAAGAGGAAGATTGGTCAGAAAACAATGACCCAAAAGGGGAAAGTGATGAAGAGGAAGATAACTATGATTGGAGTGACAAGTCTGATCCTAAAGAGGATACAGAGGAAGTAGCTCTAATGGTTCAGTCTGATCAACCAAAGGTTAAATCTTCTACTTCATCATCTGAAACCACAGTTCCAAAATTTCCTGAAATACCATCAGAAGTAAGAGAAAAGCTTTGCACCAAATCATGTTTTGAACATGTTGAACACTACAGAAACTATTCATTCAAAATCTGTGAAAAGCTAAAACAAGAGGAATCTATGCATAACCAACTTAAATCTGATCATAAAACTGCAGATCAAAAGATTATCTCTCTTCAAAATTCATGGAACAAAACAATCAAAGATTTAGAAATTGTTACAAAACAACTAGAAGAGATGACCAAGAATCTTGAACAAGAGAAAATAGCACATGCTGCTACTCAAGTTGATCTAGCAAAGTTAAGAGTTCAAAAATGATAGTAGAAAAACTAATCAGTGAAAGGAAAGATAAACAAAAAGCAGGATTAGGTTTCACTCATGAACCTATGCCTGAATCTATCACAAACACACTACCAGAGAATTTCAATACTCATGATTATTCACCAGAAAACAAAGCAAAGCTTAAAGCCTTTCAGATCAAAACCAAGAATGCAGAAGAGGAAAAAGAAAATGTTCAAGTGTTTGTTGAAAAAGATCAAGAAAAAATCAAAAATGGACATCCAATCAAGATAAAATCATATGAACCAAAACAACCAAAACAAAATATCTCTTCTGATCAAATTCACAATGTAATAGAAGAAGTCAGAGTTCAAAACAAGGATAAACAACAGATAGGAACATCAGAAGATTCAAACACCATCAATATGAAACAATTTCAATCAAAAAGGAATCTTCTTCTGATGATGTTCAATCTGAAAATAAACCAAGCTCTTCTAAATCAAAGAATCAAAGAAGAAGAAAGAAATCTGTAAAAGTAACATCTGAACAAAACAAAAGTTCAAAAAATTGATTAAAGCAACAAATCAAACATCAAAACTAAAACCAATTAAATTTGTGTCAGCAGGTATGTTAAATATGAATTCTCTTTCAAATAATAATCAAATGTTATGAACAAATCAAACTCAGATCTGAAATCTAGTTCAGATTCAAAGACTTCCGCTGTAGCAAAAAGATTTGTTTCTAATACATTCAAGAAGGAAATTCATGTTAAACAAATGAACAATAATCTGACACAAAATCAAACTGTGAAAAATGAAAGACAACAGTTTAACTATATGAAACCAATATCAAACATTATGTCATTGTCAAAAGTTAACAAAAAGTTGTTTCCTGAAATTTGTGATATGAAAAATCACAATACTGCTGAGTGCTACTTTAACAAGTACTGTCACATATGTGACATGAGAAATCATTCGACAGCAGATTGTTATTATAACAAATATTGTACTTATTGTGATGAAAAGACTCACAACACTGCAGATTGTTACTTTAGAAATAGATCTCTCACTAGAAACTTTGCAAAATCAAACATGAGCAAAGGATTTGCTAATCCACAGTATTTGAGAGATCAAACTAATGGATTTCAAAGAGACATTAATCAACCTAATGTAGGTTTGAGATTTTTTCCTAAGAACAATTACATGAGCTCAAAACACAACATGCAAGAACACTTTATACCAAGATCTGTAAGGATGACTAATAAAAATGTTAGACATCAATACATTTCAAAAGATGATAAATCAAATGGTATAAATGTTCACAAAAATAAATCAAACAATTTTCAGAATAAAATTGGAAAATTCATCAAAAATAAACCTGATTTGAATAATCTCCATTATAACAATTTACAATTGTTGACAAATTTGGAAAGCCCAAGACCATTTCGGCTTGGGTAGATATTTCAACTTAACTTTCTTGTAGTGCAGGTACGCCCAAAAAGACCAATCAATACATGGTATGTGGATAGTGGGTGTAGTCGGCACATGACAGGCAATACTGCCTTGTTACAAGATTTTAAGTCAAAAGATGAAACTCACGTCGCCTTTGGTGGTGATGCTGGAGGAAAAATAACTGGAGAAGGAACAGTATCCAATGGGATAATAAGCTTTGATAAAGTCAACTTTTGTTCACAGTTGAACTTTAATCTTTTAAGCGTATCTCAAATTTGTGACAAATCTTATTCTGTTCTGTTTGATAATTCATTCTGTTATGTTTTGAAGCCAGGTTTCAAGATAAGTAAAGATTGGGTTATTGTTACAGCTGAGAGAGACAGAGATGTATACAAATTGGATATGTCTCAAGTTGATCCTTCAACTGAAACAACATGCCTAATTGCAAAGGCATCAAATGATGAAAGCCAGCTTTGGCATAGACGTCTCAGTCATTCAAATTTCAAGAATATGAACAAGCTTGTAGCAGGAAATCATGTCATTGGACTTCCATCCAAGAAGTTTGCAACTAATGATCACTGCTCAGCATGTTTGAAGGGAAAGCAACACAGAGCGTCTTATAAGTCCAAGCCTATAAACTCAACATCCAAACCTCTTCAGATGTTACATATGGACCTTTTTGGACCAACAAATGTCAAGAGTATTGGACGAAAATCATATTGTTTAGTTATCATTGATGACTTTACAAGATTTTCATGGGTTTTTTTCTATATGCCAAATCTGAAACTAAAGTTGAAAATAAATTAGACAACAAAGTGAAAATAATAAGATGTGATAATGGAACAGAATTCAAAAATGCTAACATTGAAATGTTTTGTGCACAGAAAGGGATAGCTCATCAGTTCAGTGCTCCCAGAACTCCTCAACAAAATGGAGTTGCTAAAGGAAGAATAGAACACTGATTGAAGCTGCTCGTTCTATGTTAGCTGATGCAAAAATTCCTATCACTTTTTGGATGAAGCAATATCAACGGTGTTTTTTGTTCAGAATCGAATCTTAATTGTAAAAGATAAACTGAAAACTCCATATGAGTTAATGTTTGGCAAAAACCGAACATAAACTTTTTAAAATCATTTGGTTGTCCTGTTATGATTCTTAATTCAAGTGATCAATTAGGAAAATTTGATGCAAAATCTGATAATGGATTTTTCGTTGGATATTCATCAGTTTCAAAAGCCTATCGAGTCTACAACTCTAGGACAAATGTAACATTGAAACATTCAACGTTAAATTTATGGAAAATTCTTTTCCATCAGTTTCAAATGGTCCTGCATGGTTATTTGATCTAGATTCATTATCAAACTCTTTTCAATCTAATTTGTTTGATCAATCAAATTGTTTTAATTCTACAGATAAGAAGAACTCAAGAGGAGATCTTGGATCTTTCAGTGAAGATTCAGATTCTGATGACCCAGATGATTCAAGCTCAGACTACCCATTTTTATCATTTGTTAAGGATTTAACAATACAAAATCATGATAATACAGTTTTAGATCATTCCGAGTCAATTAATCAGGAAGAATCACAAAATATTCCTAATGATGGTAATGAGTTTGTGATACCTGAGTCTGGAACATCATCCATTTCAGGTGATGTAGTTGATACAGGTAACTTTGATTACTTTGTCAACTCACCTACTCAAGTTCCAAACTTCAATCCACATTCTTCTACGTTAATACATGAGTTGTCCAACTTGAATCAAACAAATTGGATGTTAATGTTCAATGTGATGAGATCACTACATCTCGTATTCACAAGAATCATCCAATTTCTCAGATTATTGGTTCATTGAATGAGAGAACAACAAGGAGTAAAGTAGAACAAGCAAACGTATGCTTATACTCTTGTTTTCTTTCTCAAATTGTTCCTAAAAATGTTACCGAAGCATTAAAGGACAATGGTTGGATAGAAGCCATGCAAGAAGAATTACTTCAATTCCGCAAACAAGAAGTGTGGAATTTGGTGGATCTACCTGAAGGAGAAAATGTAATTGGCACGAAATGGTTATTTAGAAATAAGACTGATGATCGTGGTGTTGTAATAAGGAACAAAGCAAGACTTGTTGCACAAGGATACACACAGGAAGAAGGTATAGATTATGATGAAGTGTTTGCACCAGTTGCAAGACTTGAATCTATTCGAGTTTTTCTGGCTTATGCTTCATTCATGAAATTTAAGGTGTATCAAATGGATGTAAAGGGTGCATTTTTATATGGTCCAATTACTGATGATGTATTTGAAGCAACCTCCAGGCTTTGAGGATGCACAATTTCCACATCGAGTATATAAACTGAGTAAAGCTTTATATGGACTTCATCAAGCCCCTAGAATTTGGTATGAGACGTTATCACAACACTTAATCCAACATGGATACACACGAGGGAAAATTGATCCTACTTTATTCATAAAGAAGGACAATAATGATCTTTTGTGTACAAGTGTATGTTGATGATATCATATTTGGTTCTACATGTCCAAAATTGTGCAATGAATTTGAAGAAATAATGAAATCTCGATTTCAAATGAGTTCTATGGGAGAGATTAACTTCTTTCTTGGACTTCAAGTCAAGCAAACTGCAGATGGAATTTTCATCAATCAAGAAAAGTTTGTTGACAAGCTCTTAAAGAAATTTAAGTTGCAAGACTGTCAGTCCATACGAACTCCAGCAGATGTTAACACCAAGATTGAACCTGATCCAAAAGGAAAATCTATTGACCAAACGTTATACAGATCAATGATTGGTTCTTTGATGTATCTTACTGCATCTAGACCAGACATTATGTATGTTGTTTGTGTATGTGCCAGGTATCAATCAGACCCGAAAGAATCTCACTTAATTGCTGTCAAAAGAATATTCAGGTATCTCAAAGGTAAACCAGCCTTAGGGCTTTGGTATCCTTACGAGGGTAACTTT
Source organism: Flaveria trinervia (assembly GCA_025506515.1). Classification (NCBI taxonomy): domain Eukaryota; kingdom Viridiplantae; phylum Streptophyta; class Magnoliopsida; order Asterales; family Asteraceae; genus Flaveria; species Flaveria trinervia. The sequence continues at coordinate 34,049,901 of CM046445.1, forward strand.
GAACTATATGGATATACTGATAGTGATTATGGTGGATGTTGTCAAGATAGAAAATCTACTTCGGGTGGGTGTCAATTTCTTGGTCCCAGATTAGTCTCATGGCAATGCAAGAAACAAACAAATGTCTCTGTTTCAACTGCAGAAGCTGAGTACATTGCTGCATCAGCAGGATGTTCTCAAATCTTTGGTTGCAAAATCAATTACTAGATTATGGATTCAACTTTCTTAAAACACCAATCTATATTGATAACACAGCTGCTATGTTCATAACAGCTAATCCTGTTCAACACTCAAAAACAAAACATATCGAAATTCGATATCATTTTCTTAGAGATAACTCTGAAAAAGGATTAATCATATTGATTCAAATTGCAACAGAAAAACAATTGGCAGATCTATTTACTAAAGCCTTCCTACCAGGACGGTTTGAGTACTTAGTAGAATCAATTGGTCTTATAAATCATATGTGATCTCCCTAAATCAAAAGATCATAATAAGTGATACTCTCATTGTGAATTGCCTGTTTATTTTTTTGTGTGTGTGTGTTTTATGTTTTTCATAGAAAAATCAAATACAAAAATATATATCAAAAATACAAAATATTTTTTTGGAAAGGATTATGTTTTGCAATATGTGAGAAATGATAGTACATTAGTGAGATCAGTTGCATACTTCACTCATTCATAAAGTCTAGACATGATCAGATATGATGTGTAGCTAATATCTGACTATTATGCTGAAAAGTAAATTCTTGTGATCAAACTAAACATACATGCTTGTGTGTATTCATCTGAGTACTTTTGAGTAGCTTTAGCTTATCAGAATGAATGTTTGTTAAGATACATCTCTCACACCTGTTGAAACTATGTGAAATCATGAGATCTGTTACAAAGCATCATTTCACTTCTCTGTTATGAGTCATCATAGACCTGAAGTACTGAGATATCCTCTGTTGTAAGTCATTACAGACCTGGATTCTCTTTTTGATGCAAAAAGATGCCAATGTGCACAACCTATTCAAAAGAATAGTCAGAGCTGATCAAATGGTTATCCATGATCATCCTCTATTAACTAAGTAACATGAACTCTGGTGATATCTATGTTTCAGGTAATAAGTTGAGCATGTGTTCTTTCTTACATTTCATGATGATAGTTGAATTCTCTTAGTCTCTGTATGCTTTACATCATGTCATATCTAAATCAACACTAATCAATCCAAGAATTGAAAAGTAAGTGAGTTGATAGTTGTGTCAAAAACACTCATTGTCTGTCCTTAGATCTTGTATCTCCTTTGCTGTGATATCACTGACCTGGAATACTTGATCAGGATTTATTCATTGTCTATGACTATCCACATTCATTTTATTTTAATGTGTTGATCTTCATTAATATGATCTCTCTGCAGACATTTATCTTTGTTTAATATTAAATTTTAATTCTATTTTCAATTTTTATGCATGTCTTTGTGTGTGAAGGCAATGTCTCAATGTGATGTGTGATCTTATTCTCTTTCATAAGAAACTTATAAGTTTTTCAAACTTAAAAGTTTAGGGGGAGTAATATAATAGTTCTCAGAAAATATTCAATAATCATAATCAAAATTTGAAATGTTGAATTGAAAGGATGATGCTATATGTTCAAAGTATTTGTGTAATCTGAAAATAGAATGTGTTTGAAAATTACAATATGAATATACATAATCTTGCAAATAAATGATTTTTAAGTTGAAAATCAGATGATATTTGATTTTATGTTGAGACTAAAATGAAGGGACAAAAGAAATTTAAGAAGAAATAAAATAATTTTTTTTTATAAATTGAAAGTGCAAAATGCAAAAAGTTCAAAATTTGGGGATCTAAATGGTAAAAAGTGTGCAAGTGAAAAAATTGGGAATCACAAGTGTATGTACATAAACAGTGCACATGCGTCTCAATAGGAGCATGATGAAATTTTCAGGATTTTACAAGTGTTGGACGTTTGATTCATTCCCATGCGTCTAAACAGTTGTAATACATCTGAAAATTTCAAGTATTGGGCGTTTGTGATAATCCCATGCGTCCAAATAGTGTGTTAGACGTTTGTCATGTCTCATACGTCTAATAGTTTCAAAATTTCAAGTGTTAGACGTTTTACAAAGTCCATGCGACTGAACAGTGCAAAAGCGCCTAAACAGTGCTTATGCGTCTGAACAGTTCTCATGCGTCTGACTTAAAACGCACAACAGTGCTCATACGTCTAACAAAATAAGTGAATTCTAGGTTTTCATACGCTCAAACAGGGACCATACGTCCGAACAGGGCTCATACGCCTAAAATTTCACTTATATATATTGAACACTTATGCGTATTTTTCATTCACACTCAAAATTTCAGAACCAAAACCCTCGAACTGCGACTGTCGAGCACCAACATATCCTTATTTCATCAGAAATGAATCAAATCTTTGAGTATACATTGTATTTCAATATATAAACGTAAGTTTGTGATTCAAATATAAAATTTTGGGTTAAATCAGTGTTTTGTCAATAGACGGTTGAATGCTATTTGGGCGTTCGAACCAATATAATCCAAGTTTAATCTGATAAATGAGTATCATATCAAAAATTGATACTGGATTATTGATAAGAACACATTTTCGAGTCTATTGATGTATTTTTTCGATCTTAAAGTGAAAATTTTTGTGGATGATGAATCTTTGACTTGCATAGTCGAAGAAGAAGAAGATGAACAGACAATCAATTTTTGAACAAAAATAATATAAAAAATAAAAAATTAAATCAAAATTGAAATGTTAAATAATTAATTCAAAATGAATTAAGATAAATTTCAAAGTCAATAGTACAATTCAAATGTTTTACAACTGAAATCTAAATTCAAAAGTAAAAATAAAAAGGTCAAATTCAAAAATCAAAATCAAAAGTCATATGTGGAATAAATTTTATTAATCAATATTCAATTTTTCATAATTCTTTTGTTGTGTTTTGCAGATGGCAGAATTAAAATTTGAGCTAAAACACAATGTAGTTGCTTTCTTAGATGATGAAAACAGAGAAGCTACAGGATATGAAGATATTATCAGATTCTTACTAAGAACAAAATATGTTTATGCTATGTGTGCAAGGCCCATGATTAATGGAAGAATGATTAAAAAATTCTGGAGAACTGCAAAAGTTGAAAGAGATGATCAAGGAAACAAAGTTTTAAGAGCCTTCATTACTTCAGAAAGAATGATTGAAGTTTCTGAAGAAGCAATTAGACAAGCTCTAAGACTGGGAGATAATGATCCTGAAGATTTATCTGAATATACATTTAATGAATGTAGAGAAGTTTTTCTACAGATGGGTCATCCAGATCATTTCCCGAAGAAACAGTTTTTCAGAGCTCGTGTATTTAAACATTGGAAGCTTTTATGCTACATATTTCAACATTGCATGTCAAAAAGAAGTGCGGGTTGGGATTCATTCCTTGTTGACATTGCATCTCCAATTGTAGCCTTATCCACTAACAGAAGATTCAATATGGCTAAGTGGATAATGAATGGATTTATTTTTAATCTGGAAAGAGGAGTAAGGCATAAGTATCTGATGTACCCAAGATTTCTTCAACTTCTCATTAATGATGCAAATCCAGATTTGTATGCTGCTGAAGTTATTGGTGATAGAATTCAGTTAGAGCACATGTCAGAGAGTGTGTACAAAAGACTGGCAATGATAACGGGTGCTCAAAACATTCCAGTTTTTGATTATATCAGAAATGTATCTATGGATGAAGTTGATATTACTCAGCCACACTTTCATCTAACTGAAGAAGAACCAATAGATCCAAATGATCTGATTGAAGATGTAGAAGTTGATGAAGAAAGTGATGAGGATATGTCTGAAAGTTCATCAAGTGAAGAAAGTGATGATGATGATGATGAAAATGATAATGTCACTGAAGTAATTCAAGAAGGAAATGAAGAAGGGAATGTTGAAAATACTGAAAATGAGACACAGGCTATGATTGAAGAAAATGTTGAGGAAGCTGTAACAGAAAGGAATTCTCAAAATCAACATCTGATTCTGATTTTATCAATGATATTTCATTCAATCCAGTATTTGAAATTGATGAAAATGAAGGAGCAGAAGAAATTCCTGTTAGTATGTCACACAATGTGTCTATACAAACAGAGGAAATAGTTGAAGTTGATGTGATTAAAAAATTGAAAGAAGAAAATGTAAACAAAGAAAAGGAGATTGAAAAGTTGAAAGTTGAAAATGAAGAATGAAAGATAATCAATGCTTGTGAAAAAGAAATTCAAAAGCTCAAAGATGAAAATTTGAAGTTGTCTGAAGAAATTGTTCAAAGATGAAAAGATTGTTAGTTTTGCCCAAGATAAAGAAGATGTGATAAAGAACTTTGAAGTCATGATTAAAGATTATGATAGTCTTGAGGAGAAATTCAAGAAGCTATCTGAAGAAAATGAAAATCTTAAAGCTGAATTGATAAAGGAAAGAGAAGCTCAGAAAGCTATATCTCCAGTACATGTAATTAGTACTGAGGTGCAAATTGAAGAAAATCTTGAACAAAGAAAAGGCAAACGGAAAGTAAATGAATTAGAAGAAGTTGATCGACTGAATCTTCTTCTAAAATTCAAAGAACTGAAGAATTGGTTGAAGAGCAAAATGTTCAAGAACAGATTGATGCTCTAGATGATATTGAAGAAGTATATAATGATGATTGGTATGATGAAGTTCTTGAGAATGAAGACATTGATGAAGCTGAATTTGTCACATTTCTCTTCACAAGAACATATACAAGAACAAGATGAAGTACCACAGGATTTTGAAGAAAAATATAACTACCTTGTGAACATGAAATACAATAGAGTGTATTTGGATGGACTGACTGTTTCTCAAATTAATGATGAATACGAGAAATGCATCTATGCAGAGTCAGTTGCTTCAATAGATCCAAATGAGATAGTGGTTGAGCATGGTGAATGGATAAGAACAAAGGAGGTTATAAATGTAAAGAACTGTCTAGTTCTGAGCTGCACCATCCTGATCCTGATGATATGAGTATTCCTGCTCTTAGATCATGGTTGCAAGCTAGAAATTACCCGTGGAGGAAGCTGAAGAGATTACAATCTGTATCTCTGAGAAATCTTGTGAGAAGCTTTCAAGAAACTGAGAAACAAATGAAGAAGATGATAGTGCTGGATACAGATAACCCTCAGTATCTTGAGATAACAAAAAGAACAAGAATGTGAAGCCTCAGGAAATAAAACAAATGTCAAGACTTGATGATGCTCACACTCATAGAAAAGAATTGATGGAAATGTTTGCTGATCCTGAAATACAAACTTATAAAGCATCAACTGATCAAAGGCATATTCTCGATAGTTCAAGAACAACAGGAGATTTAGTAAGAAATATATTGCAGAAAGGACAATCAGTTGCTGAATTGTTGAATGCAATGATTGCTCCAGATTTTACAAACCAAGTAAAGATAATTGCATGGAAGTATGACGAAGTGTTTGATGCCTTCTTGATAAAGAGAGTAAATGCTGTATGTGACGTTTATCATTTTTACTCTAGTATCATAAAACTTCCGGTGCAAGACTTAAAAGAGCTAAATAGACTACCTCTGATCAATCCTACTGATGCAAAACGTGGAAGATGTTTGTAGAATTATTAAGACGTGGATTGGATAGATCAAGTAATTTCTTAACACAAGATGCGATCAAGAAGACAAGGAGTATTTTGTTACTTTGAAGAAAAACAAAACTTAAGGGAGTTCAATCAGAAGAAGAACATTCGTTGATAGAATTTTGTGATAAATACTTTGAAAAAGTTACAACTCCAGGACTTAAAGTGATTGACGGTAATCAAACTCAAAGCCAAGCCAATTCTCAGATGGTTTTACAACACTGAGACATTTGAGCTAAAGTTAGTCCGAAATCTAGAAAGATGGGATGAGGACATGATTACTTTATTTGGAGTTTTTGAGCTAAAATTGTTACATCCAAGTTATATCTCATTTTTGTCAGTACAAAAATTTGAGAAGGTTTCTCCTGAAGTGGCTGAGCAAGACAAGAAATATTTTATTTCTATTATCAATGTGATGAACGCTGCCATGGAAAGGATTTCTTTGAGAAAAGCACTTGCGTATGCCAACATTGTTAAGAAAGATATTAAAGATATTGAATTCATGAGAATATCAAGAAAAGGGGTCTTAGAAGTGTACTCAAAGGACAGTAATAAACCTATTGAGTTATATGCAAACATTGATATTTCATGTCTTTCAAAAGATACATTGGAAAGAATGGACAAGATGGAGATTAAAACAAATGAAGCTAAACCAGAACAAGGCATTCTTGCAAGTAAATTCAAGTCTGCTATATCAAAAGCTTTGAAAGAGTTAGAAACGTACAAACAGAAGCCTATGTTCAAAGTCAAAGAAGAATCAGCAGATTTCTTTGAATGATGAAGTCAAGGCTGAAGATAGAATTGAAGATAGAGTCAGCAGTCAAGCTTGAAGATTTTGAAGACTAAAGACCATGTAAATCTTAGGGGGAGTATTGTTAAGTGCTCTAAAAGATTAACATGTTGTCTTTATTTGTCTTTTGATATTTTGTAATAGTATAGGGACTATTTCTGTAATTTTTTAGTTCCTTTACTTTTGTTTTCAGTATAAATAGCTTAGATTTGCAGGTATGTAGTAACGAATACACAAGTTATTCGAATCTGCTTTTCATACCTGTAGTTGTCTTAGCTTGATATGAATGAAAACTGAATTTTATTGATATCTTGTTTTGATTTGATTACTTTGTGTGAAATTCATTGAATTGTGTTACAAATCATCACAGATTTATTCATTTGATCCTATCAGAATCTGTTCTTCTGAAGTATTCAACAAGAATTGATCATAGAAGCTGTTGATGAAGCTGGTGCTGGGAAAAGGTCTGATATGGCAAAGTTATCAAAAGCTTCACTCCAATCAAGATGCTAGAGCAGCCTGCACAATCTCCTACACCAAAACACCAACTTCACAACCCTCAAAACCAACCCTTTACCCAAGAAACCTACTCACCCACTACCAATGATGCACCCAAGAGGAAGAGAAGGGCGTTGAGGATGAAGAAGAAAAAGAAGATGATTGAGGATGATAGTCTGCCAATCTCTGTTGTTCTTAAAATAAAGATGCATGAGCCCAGGAGTCAACCAACAACAATCACACCTGACCTCCAAAGACAAATGGTAAAAGTCAAACTTGAAGAAGAAGAACAACACAAACAACATGATGAGCAGCTGTTAAGGATGATTGATAAAGGGTCTCCTAAGTCTTCATCCATACACGCTATGAAGAAACATGCTCAGAGGTTGTATGCTCTCAGATTTACATTTCAATATCAGAAAGAGAGAGTGAGAATTTGGCCTGACCCTAGAGTAAGTGACAGAATTCATAAAAGAAGATTCCAAGTAGATACAATGGCCAAGTAAAGATCATTGTAGATGTTGTGATAATGCTGACCATTGTAGTGTCACCCTGGGAAATCCTTGATGACTTCAAGAGAGCTTACAAGTCTAAGATGACTCCACAAACTTTACTAGAAAAAAAATTGGTAAAGAAGGGGTTGATCTACAAGAAGCTTGAAGAAATAAGAAGAAATGAGCTCCAGTTGTCGCTTGAAGGCACTCATCCTGATGAGTTTGCATACAGAGAAATAACTACTATGGAGCTGAAGAATGGAAAGCATATTAAGTACTTATCAGAGTACTATGGGCCTGAGTTCTTCTTTGAAAGTGAAGTTGAAGAACTCACAATGGAAGAACAAGTTGTTTTCCTTGAGGCTTATGTCAGAGAGTCTTACAGACTTATCATTAGGAAGTAGGTTTCATGGATGGGGTAACAGCTCTATGTCCAATTCCTCAAGACAGAGTTCCCATTCATCCTTTGCCAATCAAACCTTCTGAAACCTCTTCCCTGGCCTGAGCTTAATTTGAAGATTTCTGAGCTGATACAGATAATATTTCTGCCAATAAGTGGGACTTCAATAATCTTAAAGGTTTTGGCTGCATTGGTTCAGGGGATTTTGTTGGACCAAAAGAACCAATGAGCCAGATCAGAAAAATCTTTAAGTCCCACAAACATCAAAACAACTGAAGTGGTCTACAATAGCTAAAGACAAAGTCTGAAGACAAAGTCTGAAGATAAAGTCTGAAGACAACAACTGAAGACAAAGTCTGAAGACAACAGCTGAAGAGAAAGTCTGAAGATAAAGTCTGAAGACAAAGTCTGAAGACAAAGTCTGAAGACAAAGGCTGAAGACAAAGTCTGAAGATAAAGTCTGAAGACAAAGTCTGAAGACAAGAGCTGAAGACAAAGTCTGAAGACAAAGTCTGAAGACAACAGCTGAAGACAAAGTCTGAAGATAAAGTCTGAAGACAGTCTGAAGACAAAGTTCTCAGAAGTTGTCAAAACAGCTGAAGTAGTTCTCTTCAGTAGTTGTGATGGGTTACATTTCAGTAGTTTGTAATCAGTAGTTTTATATTATGTAAAACATCTGAAGTTCTTACACTTTAGATGTTATAACCTCAGTAGTTTAGTTTACTTTCAGTTATTTGTATAAATCAGTTAGCTGTCACTATCAAGTGACGTCAGCTGATTTCACATTCCTTTATAAAAGGGATGTTGACCTAATTTCCTTGCACGGGAAGCATGTGCGTGAATGAAAGCACTCTTTTTGCAGAAAACTTTCTCTCTCTATAACCGTTACTGTTTGATTGAATATTCACATTATTCTTGCTAAAAATTCGTCTAATTCGTGTGCTATTCCGCTGCAAATCTTAATCTAATTGTTCAAACTAGATCTCGATCCCTTTCAGGGATGCGTATGAATTCAGTCGTGCAATTGAGTCAATCGTGTGACTGAAGCTGCTGAAACTTGAAAATTCATAGGTTTAAGGTATTTTGATGCAAAAACACGAATTTTTCACGAACCCTAATCACCGTATGCCGGAAAACGTTAACTTTATTAACTGGAGACGTCTAAGACACCGTTTGACACAAAAAGATTGCGTTTTTAGTGGAAAAACGCAATTTTTATTTCAAAAACGACCGAATCACACGTAAATCAAGAGCCAAGCTCTGATACCACTTGTTAGGATCGTGTATTGACCGAAATACTAACTGATATACGTGTATACCAAGTCAAATAGTGCGGAATCCTATTTGATTGGCGATCCAAACAGTGAGAACACACGTAGAAACAATTGTAGATTGAATCTAAACATTAAGAACGATTAGTAATCGATCTAGTGCGATCTATGAACTTGTAACAGGTTCTTAGAGGTCTCTGGACGGCTAGGGTACGATTTAGTATGTAGGTTTTCAAAGTGTTATGTTTTTCGATGATTTAAGTGGTATTTATAGGTTAGGGTTTCTCATTTGGGCGACTGAGCCATTAGCATGGTTCGGTCGTGTGACTGAGTCATGCGATTGATCCATTCGCACGACTAAGTGTTCAGTCGTGCGATTGAGCCAATCTCATGTTACAATCGTCTGACTGATCCAGTCTCCTGGTTCAGTCGTGCGACTAGTTCATTAGCATGAAGTTGTTCATGCGTATGGTCCATTAGCATTAGCCATTCGCATGAGAACTTCATATGATTAAGTTTGAATATGTTTCACAATCATTATTTGACTTAGATCTATTCAAACAACCACAAACCTATATAGTTAGTTCAATAAGCATTAATACACAATAACCAATGAAATATTAAACATTATAAGCATAAACCACACATTGTATTTCATTCACCCATCCATTTACATATATGTCAGACATGAAAAACTTTTACATTAAGCTCGTAAACTAGGTACATATGTATCTACAATATCACTTAACTCATCTGGTAACTCCAGTTTATAGGCCACCTCTCCTACTCTAGTAATGATTCGGAAAGGCCTATGTACCTCGGGCTCACTAGCCCCGCTTTCGAAACCGGATGATACCCTTCCAAGGTGAGACCTTCAACATAACCCGGTCACCCACCTGGAACTCAATCGGTCTGCGTCGTTTATCAGCATATGACTTCTGTCTATCTTTGCCTTCATGAACGCCTGGATCTTTTCAAGCTTCTTAGTCGTAGCCTCGATCACCTCGACGCTCACCAGATCTTCCTGACCAATATCACCCCAACAGATGGGCGTTCTACATCTACTACCGTATAGCATCTCATAAAGTGGCATACTAATGCTGGCATGATAACTGTTGTTGTATGAGAATTCAGCTAATGGTAGGTGGTCATCCCAACTTCCCCCAAAATCAATAACACATGCCCAAAGCATGTCCTCTAATGTCTAAATGGTCCTCTTTGACTGACCACCAGTCTGGGGATGATAAGCCGTACTGATGTGTAACCTCGTCCCCATCGCGTCGTGGAACTTCTTCCAAAATTTGGATGTAAACCGGGTGTCGCGATCAGACACAATAGACACCAACACACCATTACTAGTTACAATTTTCTTTGATAAACAGATCAGTCAACCTCTTAGATGAATATGTCTCGCGGATCGGTAGGAAGTGAGCACTCTTCGTCAAGCGGTCAACAATCACCCATATAGCATCATACCCTTTCGGAGTACGCGGCAGCTTCGTAATGAAATTCATGATGATGTGCTCCCACTTCCATTCCGGTATATCCAAAGGTTGGATCTGCTCGGCCTTCACCTGTAGACAAGTAAGGCACTTACTCACATACTCCCCTACGTCCCGTTTCATACCCGACCACCAATAATCCTTCTTCATGTCTTGATACATCTTTGTGGCACCTGGATGAATCGAGTATCGAGTCTTGTGAGCTTCATCCAAAATCTTCACCTGTAGATCCCCAAAACATGGAATCTACACCCGTCCAAATCAGGTTTTAACACCAAGTGTGTTTTCAACCAATTCCCCAACCATAGCTCTTATTCTTTCAAAGTTAAGATGATCTTCTTTCAATGCCTCATCTTGAAACTCCTTGACTTGCTTCCTTACGTCAGAGGTCATGATCAACTGATATGCTTTCATCCAAATCGGCTCGGGCCTCTCCTTTCGGCTAAGGGCATCAGCCACCACGTTGGCTTTGCCCGGATGGTACTGGATCTCATAATCATAATCCTATATAAGTTCCAACCACCGTCTCTGCCTCATGTTCAGATTCTTCTGCACAAAGAAGTACTTCAACCTCTTATGGTCGGTGAAAATAGTGCACTTCGTCCCGTAAAGATAGTGCCTCCAAATCTCTAGTGCAAAGACCACGACTGCAAGCTCCAAGTCATGAGTAGGATAATTGACCTCATGAACCTTTAACTGTCGGACTGGATAAGCTATAACCTTCCCTCTTTGCATTAACACACACCCCAACCCCGAGTAGGAATCATCAGAATAGACCATCAGATCTTCATTTCAATCAGGTAATGACAGAACAGGAGCTTGAGTCAACCTCGCCTTCAGTTCCTCGAATGCCTTCTCTTGAGCTTGACCCCATACAAACTTCACATCTTTTCGGGTCAACTTGGTTAGTGGAGAAGCAATCTTAGAGAAGTCTTGGATGAATCTTTTATAGTAGCCTGCCAAACCCAAGAAACTACAAATCTCGGATGGCGTCTTTGGAGACTTCTATTGCATCACCGCCTCCACCTTTGCCATAATCCCGTCAGGATTCACCACATGAACCAAGAACTGAACTTCGTGCAACCAAAATGCACACTTGGAGAACTTGGCGTACAACTTCTCCTTTCTCAACGTCTCTAGAACCTCCCAAATGTGACGAGCGTGCTCAATCTCGCTCTTCGAATAAATCAGGATATCATCGATAGACACAATCACTGATTTGTCCAACATCGGCCGACACACCCGATTCATCAGATCCATAAAAGCAGCTGGCGCATTGGTCAAACCAAAAGACATGACAAGAAACTCATAGTAACCGTAGCACATGCAAAAAGCTGTTTCAGGGATGTCCTGCTCCTTCACCTTCAACTGATGGTAGCCAGATCGAAGGTCAATCCTTGAAAACCAATTGGCACCTTGAAGCTGATCAAACAAATCATCTATTCTCGGTAAGTGGTATCGTTTCCTCACCGTCAACTTGCTCAACTTGCGTTAGTCAATGCACATCCTCATACTACTGTCTTTCTTCTTCACAAATAGGACCGGAGCACCCCAATAAGAGATACTCAGTCTAATAAACCCCTTACCAAGTAGCTCTTGCAACTGCTCCATCAATTAATTCATCTCTGTCGAAGCCAACCGATACGGTGCCATGGCAATTGGTTGGGCACTTGGCATCAGATCAATCTTAAACTCAATCTCTCTATTAGGTGGCACTCCTGGTAAGTCTTCTAGGAACATGTCTAGAAAGTCACAAACACCAGTACATCAGACAGTTGTGGTGTTGGCGTATCCACATCCTTTACATAAGCAAAGTAGGCGCTACATCCACGCCTTATACACTTTTCCGCCACCGCCATTGAGAATACTTTCGGGATCATCGTGACCCGATCTCCATAAACAGTTACCAAACTCCTGTCAGGCGCTGTCAAACAAATCATCTTCTTGCGACACACAATGTTCGCCTTGGAGTCAGCCAACCAATCCGTCCCAAGAACCAAATCGAAACCACCTAAGGTCATCATGAACGGTCTAAAGGAAAAACTTATGACCTTCTAGTTCCACATCACAGTTATTATCATCTCAGAAATCTTGGTAGACTTACCTATCATAGTTTCTACCTCGAAGGCGCATCAACATGTCTACTACTAACAGGCAACTTAGCACAAAAAGCAGCAGATATAAAACTTTTACTGGCACCCGAATCAAATAACACAGAAGCTAAAGTTTGGTTCATGAGAAACGTACCGGACACGACATGAGGGTCTGTCCTAGCTTCCTCCTATGTCATAGTGAATGTCTTGGCTCGCCCTTGGTCCTTCACTCCCCGCCTTTTTCGCCCTAGAGCCCGTCGCCCTCGGCTTCTTACAATCCTTACTTATATGACCCTCTTCACCACAGTTAAAGCATCAGACCATACGACAGTCCCTTGCCATGTGCCCTGCCTTCCCACATTTAAAGCACAAGTTCGACCCAAACCTACATTCCCCACTATGCTCTCTCCCACACCTACCACACTTCTTCATAACCGCACCCGATGCGACCACATGGCGGCCGTCCACCCTTGCCTTCTTGTTACCCATTGAGGCATCACCTTGACCAAACATATTCCCATTCTAGTTTTGATCACCTCCACCCTTCCTGCTACCTTCAGCCACCACCACTACCTCCCTCTCATCATATAACCTCGCTGCGAAATCCACTGCCGACCTAAACGTGCTCAGTCGGGCATCGATCATATTCCTGTGAATGTCCGCTGGCAAACCCTGAATATACCGCTTAATCTTTTGTGACAGAGGCGTCACCTTATCCGGCACCAGACGTGCCATCCCATTGAAATTTGTGGTGTACTGTTGGTGTGTCATCGTTCCTGCCTCCAGTTGCAGGAATTCTCTCTCAACGTTATCCATTTCTTTATGAGGACAGAACTCCACAATCACCAGCTTCTTCAGTTCAGACCATCTCATCCTCCCGATCGCCCGACTACCCTCGGCTTGGACTATATTGTCCCACTAGCATAGAGCCAAGTCCACAAAAGAGTGGGCGGCAAACTTTACTTTTTGGTCCTCCCAGCACTCGCTGATATTCCATACAGCTTCCATTTCTCTCACCCATCGGTGAGCAGCAGCAGCAGTGCCATTTCCTTCAAAAGTAGGGGGGCTTGCATCGTTGAAACGCCCCATAATTACAGCCTCATGTCACCACCTGCATGGGCTCCTCTTCCTCCTCCTCTTCTTCATCATCCGAGAGAACCGTTTCAGGCTCCGGTTGCTCTCGTCCTCCCGAGGACCTGTTTCTCTCCTTTCTTTCCCTTTCTCGTACAACCTTGATAACTTTAGTCACTACAGGCGGTAAGATCATCTGCATGACCTGATGAACTTCTTCTACAATAGCCTCCTTTACTGAGGCTCTCAGATTGGCTCTCTCATCGCCACCCTCTGGATGAGGGGTCTTTGGTTTTTCGTGAACCACCTTCTCCATTCTGGATCTTCCTCTCTTGGGTCACGGCTCAGCAACAATCCCATCACGAACACCACCACAAGAGGCTTTCGAAGATCTACCACCAGTCATTCACACGCACACTGATAGATTCAAACACCAACACGATAATTCAAGGAACAACTCAGTTTATGTCAAGTATAGTAAGTCCCTAATTACAGTGGCCAAATATGATTAGCCACTTACTTTACTCTTCATACCCCAAGCATTACCTATTCTGACTACATCAGTATTTAAATCTACAAACAACACATAGCCATATAATATGCGCACATAATACCCGTTAACATTACGAAAATACCTGATGGCACACAGCTACTCAGATTGGCATCCCTTCCCTTTCCGTCCCATTCTCAATTTAAGTTAAGGTTTGTTCTGAAAATTAACCCATTTCACTTAAACTTTGGCTCTGATACCAACTTGTAAGGCCCCGTTCCCAGGACGCTTACAGATGATAAATCATTGCACATAAAACATATATTTTTGTCATATTACATAAAAACGTTGCAGCGGAAACATCTAAACATAACATTCCATTTCAATATAATAGCTTTTACAAAATAATACATCGTTTCCAATTACAAAACCCACGTTGCATTACATCACAAAAGCATTATAACGGATGCCATCTCAAAAGAGCTGAGTAGCCACCTCGTGCCATCCTTAGCAATCATTACCTGCTAACTGGAAACACATAAAAGTCAACGTTGCTGAGTGAGTTCTAGTTTTATATAAAAAAAACATATTTTATCTTTCGCTAAAAACTGTCCTTTATATTCATGCGATCATACGTCATACGTACACATAGATAATATCATTATTATCTTCATTATTCGTTCTTTCGTCATTACATCTTTTCCTTTCAACAAAACCATGAACTTTACCCTTCATGCTCATGGTACTGGGCCTAAGCCTATCATAGACCTTCATTCACGGTGCCCAGCACCTCTGGCCACAGTACCTAAGATAAATTTCAGGTATAGCATTGTCATATGCTATGCCCTTCATGCTCATGGTACTGGACCTAAGCCTATCATAGACCTTTATTCACGGTGCCCATCACCTCTGGCCACAGTACGTAAGGCAAGCAACAATGGTTGGGCTAACAAAGAAAGACCCCAATGTGCATCCTCCCGGGGTAGCGAACCCGCACACTGTTGGGCTAACACCTTTTAATGGCGTGTCCCGACATACAAGGCTTGTAAGACTTTCTTTACTTTCATCATTTATTAATGCATGCATTCTACCTTCATATTCCTCTTTTCTTTATCTTTCACTTTACGTTACGTAATACTTTCATTGATTCATTAACATAACACGTAAATCCACAGGAGAGATAAACATATATCATAATAAGGAACATAACATACATAGTCATCATCATCATACAGGGCAACATCATACATACATAACATGCATAATCATGCAACATCATCATTCTCATGCCCAACATACTCTCTAAGGCCTCAACAGTCATCTTACATGAACTTACGGGAACTTTTACGTCAAACTTACATCTGCACTTTCCCCTGAAAGGCAGTACATAAACTACACTTTCCTCGGGTTCACCAGCTCTACTTGGGCGTATGGGCACCCTTCAGTCGCATGGCCTTCAGGTGACTGAACATCATGCGATTGGACAAATGCATATGAACACTTATGCAGATGAACACCCAATCATGCGAATGAAACTAATGCGAATGGACTCCATGCGGATGAGTCCCATGTGAATGGACCTAATGTGGATGAAACTAATGCGAATGGACATTTATGCGACTAGGCTCTCAGTCATGCGAATGAACCCTCAGTCGTGCGAATGAACCCTCAGTTGTGCGAGGAACCCTCAGTCGTACGAAGGAACCCTTAGTCGTGCAAAGGAACCCTCAGTCGTGCTAAAGAACACATAGGGGTTGTATTGTGATTCCTCATATCTGGGGAATCATGGTACAAGCCTTATAATTATTTTAATATTTTTAATAGTGGTTGTATGTTGATAAAAGATAAAAGATAATGATAAAAATTTGAAAATATTATTAATTGAAAAGAAAAGAGAAAAAAATAGAGATTTTTAATGCAATTATAAAGATGAGTATGAGGGATGGATTGTGAATTGTCTACAAATACAAATAAGTTGAGTTCCAAATCTAATTTGTTTATTAATTTATATTTTCATTTCTCGATTGAAATATGAGGGTTCCTCCTTTATTCTAATGGTGATCTCTTCTGGGTTATCATGAGTGAACGTTCTTATGTGATGTTGTTGGGTTTGTTGGACCATATCAAACTAGTTTAACCATTTAAACTATGAAAACGCAGCGAAATAAAACCTTAGTATGTTCATTGTAATCTGAAAATAAGGTTCACATCATAAAAACAACAAACCCAAGAACACAAGATCATTTATATGTGTTTGAACTAGCTACCAACATCAAATAACAACCCAAAACAAGCCATACATACGACCTTTTGTAAAGCTACAGAAAAACGAATTTGGTGAAGAAGATGATGTTGTTGAACAGCCAAAACACCAAGGAAAGATGTCCTCAACATCCATACCCACAAGCATCAAGCAAAGACCACTCTTGCTAGGATTTGCACACCAAATCTCAAAGAACAAGCTGCTAGAACACTTGCAGCCGAGAATCCATCATGAAAATGGAGAGAATTTGTTCCTTTTTTCTTGCATGTGTGAGAGAGAATAAGAGGTAGAGAGTGTGTCTAGTTCTTGGAGAATGGTTAATTGAAAAACACAAAAGGACCCCTCCCCATAAGGGGGCGGCCGAAAGTCCACAAGAGAGTGGGTTTTCCCCCCAAAACCAATCTCCAGTTTTATAAACTAGTTGTTTTAATAGTTATATAATCAACATTTTAATTATATAACTCATACACACTTTTATTATTTGATGTTATTTAACTAAAATAAACAACATTACAAATAACATCCATGAACAAAATATCCTTATAAGTTGTTCAATCTCATATGCAACTTATTTAGAAAACCCATTTTCTAAATTGGTGTAATTATTAATTGCATGATCATATCATCAATTAAATATTAATTGGTGTTTGCTAAGCTTGTTATTGGGTATGACCCGACTTGGATCATAACGTACTAACCACATCAATGTTTTATATGTCTTGAGCATAAAGAATCCAACAATCTCTCACTTGCACAAGATACATAAAAGATTGATGCAAGCAGTAAATACCGCCTAACAACGGTTTACTACCCTTAATACGTATGACTTAAAGCCATTCAATAACATCATCCCCTTCAAGTATCCAACTTAAAATAATTTAGGTGAATCAATCATTTATCCTTTTGTTTCAGATGTCATGTTAAATCCAGTGAGATAGAATGATCATTCCTTGTTGATTTAACTTAATCAGGCCTTAGACATCTTGCTCTCAACGAATAAGAGGAACAAATTCCATCTTGACTACATACGTTTTTCACAATCACCTCGTGTCACACCTGAACATAGCCTTATGTAGTGCCCATTATTTCAGAGCAGTGAAGAACTAGCTCAACTATAACATTTGGTGAATATCAAAACCCAATATGTATCTCAGGTCGGAGGATACTAAATGATATTCGCCTTTACTCAAATTTACTTATGATCAATCTAGAAGATTCCATGTAGTAAAATTGAGATGCGGGTTAGTCCAATATTTGTATCCCACAAATATCTATGAACCTTGGCAACAATCAATTTCTCTATATTCATTCCTTATGAATATCCACCAATCCATGTTCATAATAGTCTTACATTCATATTTGTTCCCACAACATGACCGACTATGGACATTTAGAATAAAAACATATTCATGGATGTATACATGCTAAAATGAATATAACTCAAAATATCATAAGTATATAAAGAGTTAAATATTACATTGTTTCAACTTTTAATACTAAACAGATCAATTCCAGTCACTAGAATATCGAAGTCCTAAGGCACAAGTATGACTTTCATGCTTTGCCCTCTCAAGGAGCTTCGTGAGTGGAACCGCAATGTTTTGATTGGTGTGAACTTTACGAATACATATTTTTCCCTTTTCAACTTCATCCCTTATGTAGTTAAATTTCTGCTCATTGTGCCTAGCCTTTTGAAGAGGATAGGGTACCTTGATTTATGCAATCGTACCCTCGTGATCACAAGAGGATTTCTACGGGTCTTGAATGGTAGAGACCATCCTACGTAGGCGATAAATTTCTTTATCCAGCAGCTACCTGAGCTGCTAACGATGCGGCAATGTATTCGTATTTTGTAGTGAACAATGCTATTCCATTCATAGTGAAGACATACCCCGATTGTGATCGAGAATCATCTCGATCGGTTTGGAAACTCGCATCCGTGTAACCTTTTACAACGAGTTCCTCTTCATCAGATCCGTACATTAGAAACATTTCCTTAGTCCTCCTAAGGTATTTCAATATACTTTTAATAACCATCCAATGGCTATTACCTGGATTCTACTAATATCTGCTTGTCATGCTCAACGCGCATGACACGTCTAGTCTAGTGCATATCATCTCATACATCATGGATCCTATAGCAGATGCATATGGGATGTCCTTCATTCGATCTTGCTCATCCTTTGAGCTTGGACATTGAGATGTACTCAAAATTATCCCTCTTTGAATAGGCACCATACCTTTCTCAGAGTTTTTCCATCTTGAAGATTTTCAAGACTTTATTAATATATGTACTTTGATTTAAATGTATAAACCACCTCGATCTATCCCTATAGATCTTTATTCCTAAAATATAGGTGGCTTCACTGAGATTTTATGGAAAAACAACTTCCAAGCTAGGTTTTAACACCTTCCATGGTTGGAATATCATTTCCAAAAGGTAGTATATCATTAACTTACAATACTAAGAATGTTATTATGATGCCACTAGCCTTCGTATATACACAAGCCTCGTCAGCGTTCTTGATGAAACCAAATTTCTTGATCTCTTCATCAAAAACGTTGATTCTAACTTCTCGATGCTAGATTCAATCCATAGATTGACTTCTTTAACTTGCATACTTTTTAGGATGTTATGGACTAACAAAACCATCAACCTGAACCATATGGACAGTCTCTTCGAGATGTCCATTAAGAAAAGCGGTTTTGTCATCCATTTGCCAAAACTCATAGTCATAATATGCAGCTATGGCAAATAATATCCTGATTGACTTTAGCATTGCCACATGCAAGAAAATTTTATCATAATCAACCCCTTGATTTTGAGTGAAACCATTTGCTACAAGTCTTGCTTTATAAGTATCCAAGTTTCCATGTATATCCAATTTCTTCTTGAAACCCACTTGCATCCAACCGGTTTGGAGTTAAGGGGAGGGTCAACCAATTCCCAAACTTGATTGTCATACATGGATTGCATCTCAATGTTCATGGCATCCAGCCATTTATCACAATCTGAATTGCACATTGCTTCATGGTATGTAGTTGGCTCATCGAAGTCAACCACATAGCATCCATTCATGAAAAATCCATATCTTTCAGGTGGAATGCTAACTCTACCAGATCTGTGAACATTTTGTGTGTATTGGTCAACCTTTTGATCATCATCAACAACCTCTTGTTGATTGCTAGTGTCAACCAAGCGTGTATCAGCTTGTGGATCTTGATCCACATCAAATTCCACTGTTCTATATGTTATTCCTTCCATAAGGAACTTAGTTTCCAAGAACACAGCCTTTCGAGTAATAAATACTCTTACTCTGTTGGATTAAAGAAGTAGTATCCTATATAGTCTTTAGGATATCCAACAAATATACACTTAGTGAATCGACTATCTTGGTCAGGGCCATATTCAAAATACGAGCCACGGAGAGCATTGAGAAACCCCAAAATGATAGAGGTAGTGAGCTTATAGCCATCATAGATCGAACCATATCCAATAGGGTTTGATTTCTCCTCTTAGACACACCATTATGTTGTGGTGTTCCAGGTGGAATAAGTTGTGAGACGATCCCACAACTTCTTAGATGGTACTGAAAGCATCACCAAGGTATTCACCTTCTCTATCTGAACGAAGAACTTTGATAGTTTTATTGAGTTGATTTTCTACTTCATTCTTCAAGATTTTGAAAATTTCTAAAGCTTCATGTCTGTGTGTCATCATGTACACATAACCATAGCGACTATAATCGTCAAGGTAATGAAGTATCTTTCACCATTTCTAGTCAGTATCTTAAAAGGGCCACATACATCCGAATGTATGATTCCCAATAAGTCTTTTGCCCTCTCGTTAGTGCCACTAAAGGGCGACTTGGTCATCTAGCTTGTAAACAAGATTCACACTTATCGAATGAAACATTTTCATTTGTTTTTTAAAAGACCATTCTTTTGAGGTGTTTTGAATCCGATTCTTGTTTATGTGACCAAGACGATAGTGCCACAAATAAGAATCACTTAAACCCATTTTAAGTTTCTTGGTGCTTGTTTGGTATAATGAGCTATTATAGGATAAATCATTATGAACCAATTCATAGATTCCATTAAAAGGCCTAGCCTTGAAATAAAATACATCATACATACAAATATAATACCATTGTTAACAAACTTTAATTCATAACCACATTGTTTTAAAAGGGAAATCGAAATTATGTTCTTAAGAAAAACCTACAAACCATTTGAAAGTTTCAAAATATTGTCTCTTTGGGCTTCGACATCAACTTTTGCTCCGTTGCCCATGTAGAGACTTGTGTCTCCCTTCTTGAACTGCTTATTACTTTTGAACCCCTACAAAAAATTACATATGTGAGTTCTACATCCGGTATCCAATACCCATGTGTTTGAAGAAATAACATTTCAACCAATGTGAATTATGAAAGTTGTACCTGAGGTTTGCCAAGCGTCCCTCTTGTTTCTCAACTCTGTGAGATAGGTTGGACAATTCCTTTTCCAATGTCCTATCTCTCCACACTCAAAGCATGGATCGTTCTCTGTTACCTTAGGCTTCTTAAGCTTAGGGTTTTGGAGGTTCCGCTTTAGCCTTTCCTTTCCCCTTTCCTTTGATGTACCCCTTTCCTTTGAGAACATTTGCCTTGGGATCGAGGAATGGCCTTTTCTTATTGCCTTCCTCATTGATCGAGAGAATAGGTAGAACCTTTCTATCCATCCTTGCCTCTGTTGTTTTCAGCATTTCGTGAAGCTCACCAATGCTCTTGTCCCACCCGATCATATTGTAATTCATTATGAACGTCTCAAATCTTTTAGTTAGGCTATTAAGGATCAAATCCGTGGCTAGCTCTTTTGAGACGGTACAATTAAGCCTCTCGAGACGATCAACGTGGCATTTCATCTTAAGAACATAAGGTGATACCGATTGGGTTTCTTCCATGCAACACGCATGAAGCGCTCGAACCGTTCCGAAGCGCTCTACCCTAGCTTCTTGAAGGAACATTTCTTTCAACTGGGTAATTATGTCATATGCCCCAAGATGCTCCAAGTCCTTTAGGAGTTGGGGAATCATTGTTCCCAATATGAGGCAGGAAACCTGCATGGAATCCTCAGTGTATTAAAGCCAATCGTCATAGGCCTCAACATCCTCGCGGCCGGGTTGGTTAGGAATAGGATCATCAAGGACATAGGGCCCTTTTCTCTTGCTTGAGAACAATTCTCAAGTTTCGATACCAGCCCATAAAGTTATTATGGTTAAGACGATCCCTTTCTAAGATTGTTCTCAGTGATAGGGTAGGGACGGTCGGGGTGGTAGCATTATTGTTTGCGGCCATTTCTACAAAATTACAAAGTTCATTTTTGTATTTCTGAAAAATTGCATCTTAATTATTAATACCCTTTACATGTCTCATAGACAATTAATAATTAAAATCTAGAATCCAACGTTACATTTAAATGATGGTTAGGTGACCTTTATCCCATTATTTAAATTAACAAGGTAGTTAACATTTGACAATTGCAACCATTGCAACTTCTAGCTTTATGGGATCGGTTAAACATATCATGTTTAGTCAGCATGTAAAATCCCATCAACACCATTGTACACCATGCTTCGGTGACCCTATGCAATGGTTTCCAATTCAAGTCATCCTATTTACACACACGTGTGAGTTTACACATACATGTGGTTAGGTGACCTTTATCCCACAAGTATGTTAAGCTAACCTCAAACACACAAGTTCCCTAAAAGTGGTTAGGTGACCTTTATCCCAGAATTAGTTCTCAAGTGATTTGAGTGTCGTGTAAAAGGATGGTGTTCAACTTCTTTCCAAAGGGATTTAAGTTTCCATTAATTCTAGTTATGAAAACTCTATGTACCTTGTATTCGCATGCTTTCAAATACATGATACCCTATGGTTCCATTTTTAATAAAACCTCTTTTATTTTGAAATCATTAACCTTTTAATAACCTTTTATTAGTCACTTAATGATTAGGAACGAAAACAATTCAGTTTATTATGATAATTTATTTAGATTGTTAAGCATATGCATATATCAAACAATCAACATAAAATGAATAATCAAACAAGCATATATCAAACAACCACATGTGCATAACCATAGCCACTATGTTGACAACACTTCTTTGCCATCACAAGTGTTGTCATTTGGTCTTTCCTAAGGGTTGAACACAACAAAAAGATGAGATATCCAAAGACCCCCACTTGAACTTGCATCCAAATGCTTCAAGTCCTTCTCTTATGTCTTCCTTTTGTGCTTCCATCTTGTGCATCTTCTTTTACAAAATTTATATCCTAATACAAATTTTCTAATAAAAGAAAACACACTTGATCTATCTATTACATTGCCATTGAATGAATAAATAAATTACATCCAAATACAAAACACAAAAGAATAATATTACAACCCATTATGAAAGAAATCAACCAAAACAAACATCCATTCAAAACCAAATCAACACAAGGTCAAGGCTAGGTTATGCACCAATATGAATCATCATATACAACATTCAAGAACCAAATAAACCCCCATATGAGCCTAAATTTTCACCTAACATAAACCAAGAATTTTGGGTCTTTTGTCCAAACAAAAAACGTAATCAACTACTTGATATCTTTCTTTCAAGGTTCAATCACAAGCATGTTAGATATAACCTTGAAAGGTTGGGGATTTATAATCATCACCACAAAACAGCCCCTATAAGGTTGTAAAGCCCCATAAAACCAATTTTACAAGGACAAAAGAACTAGTCATCCACATATCCGGCTCTAGATGCCAATGTTGGGTTTGTTGGACCATATCAAACTAGTTTAAGCATTTAAACTATGAAAACGTAGCGGAATAAAACCTTAGTATGTTCATTTGTAATCTAAAAATAAGGTTCATATCATAACAACAACAAACCCAAGAACACATGATCATTTATATGTGTTTGAACTAGCTACCAACAACAAATAACAACCCAAAACAAGCCATACATACTACCTTTTGTAAAGCTGCAGAAAAACGAATTTGGGTGAAGATGATGATGTTGTTGAATAGACAAAACAACAAGGAAAGATGTCCTCAAGCATCCATACCCACAAGCATCAAGAAAAGACCACTCTTGCTAGGATTTGCACACCAAAACTCAAAGAACAAACTGCTAGAACACTTCCAGCCGAGAATCCATCATGAAAATGGAGAGAATTTGTTCCTTTGTTCTTGCATGTGTGAGAGAGAATAAGAGGTAGAGAGTGTGTCTAGTTCTTGGAGAATAGTTAATTGAAAAACACAAAAGGACCCCTCCCCATAAGGGGGCGGCCGAAAGTCCACAAGAGAGTGGGTTTTCCCCCCAAAACCAATCTCCAGTTTTGATAAACTAGTTGTTTTAATAGTTATATAATAACCTTTTAATTATATAACTCATACACACTTTTATTATTTGATGTTATTTACTAAATTAAGCAACATTACAAATAACATCCGTGAACAAAATATCCTTATAAGTTGTTCAATCTCATATGCAACTTATTTACAAAACCCATTTTCTAAATTGGTGTAATTATTTAATTGCATGATCATATCATCAATTAAATATTATTGGTGTTTGCTAAGCTTGTTATTGGGTATGACCCGACTTGGATCATAACGTA
Organism: Flaveria trinervia; assembly: GCA_025506515.1. Lineage (NCBI taxonomy): Eukaryota > Viridiplantae > Streptophyta > Magnoliopsida > Asterales > Asteraceae > Flaveria > Flaveria trinervia. The sequence continues at coordinate 34,074,120 of CM046445.1, forward strand.
CTAACCACATCAATGTTCTATGTATCTTGGGCATTAAGAATCCAATAGATGTATCTTAGAATTTATGGGTGGGTGATTAGTTATGTTGATGATGATCAAGATTACCTCATTTAAGGCTTTTTTGTTTGGTGATTTGTAAAGTCAATGATGATGGGGATTTCCTCATCTGAGATTGTTTCTTGGTGTTTATTTTGGTAGTCATTCCTGGTTCTATTTGGTATTTGTTGGACCAAAAGAACCAATGAGCCAGATCAGAAAAACCTTTAAGTCCCACAGACATCACAACAACTGCTGAAGACTTGATCAGCTGTTTGACAAAGTCTGAAGACCAACAGCTGAAGACTAAAGTACTGACGACTTCAACAGCTGAAGAATAAAGTCTGAAGATCAACAACTAAAGACTAAAGTACTGAAGACTTCAACAGCTGAAGACTAAAGTACTGAAGACTTCAACAGCTGAAGACCAAAGTCTGAAGATCAATAGCTGAAGACTAAAGTACTGAAGATTAACAGCTGAAGTACAAAGACTAAAGACATCAGCTGAAGACATCAGCTGATGACAACAACTGAAGTTCAAGAAGTCCAAGTATTGAAGCTTTCAGAGTTTGTCACAATAGCTGAAGAAGCATTCTTCAGTTGTTGTGATGGTTTCCTTTCAGTAGTTTTATTTTCTATTTCAGTACTTGTAAAACGACTGAAGAGCATGTTCTTCAGTCGTTGTCATTTCAGTAGTTTCTTTTCAGTAGTTGTAGTGATATTTAACACTTAGTATTTTTGTAAGAATATGTCAGTTGTTTGACATCTTCAGTAGTTGTGTTAACTTTCAGTAGTTAAATAACAGTTAGATGTCACTGTCAAATGACATCAGCTGACGTCAGCTTTCCTTATAAAAGGAAAGATGACCTAATTGTAACGTTGTGCGAAAGCCAGCCGAAGCATATATTGAATGAATATATTCCTTTTGGCAGAAATTCTCTCTCTATAACAAACACTGTTTCATTGATAAATTCCGTGTGTTCTTGTTTAAATTTGTTAATTCGTGAGCTCATTCCGCTGCAAATCCAATCTAATTGATCAAACCAGATGCCGAGATCCTAACAATTGGTATCAGAGCTGGTTAATCATTGATCGATTTAACAATTGATCATTGAAACTGTTCTTTTGCTATCTACGTTTGATCGAATTAACAAATTTGCAAGAAATCGGTTATAGAGATTGAGTTTCTGTTACTTCTGGCCATTTTGTTTGAGGTTCTAAGTGGTTTTGAGCTAGATTTAATTTGTTTACCTTGAATTTGTCTGAATTCTGAATATGACTACTCCTTCTAATGACCCTCACAATACTGGTTCCTCAACCAAGCCTCCGATGCTAGTTAGGACTGAGTATAACATATGGCAACGAAGAATGCTCCATCATCTGTCTGTAACAGTTCAGGTTGTTGGACATCTGTGGTACATGGTTCACATCAGCCTATGGTGAACAATCCGGAAACCAACAAAATGGTTCCGAAGAGAAGGAACAATACTCTGATGAGGATCGAAAACTGTTTGAGATTGATGCTAAAGCTCATGGAATTCTGCCCATGGCACTGCTTAATTTAATCTATTCTAGGCTTATGCATCATGAAACTGATCATGACCTCTGGAAGGCACTGAAAGAACAATTTGGTGGTACTGATGAGGTCTTAGCAAACAATAGGGAAATACTTGCCCAACAATATGAGACATTTGCTCATAGGAAGGGTGAGACTCTGACTCAACAGTTTGAGCGTTTTTCATATTTGATCTCTGAGCTGAAAATGGTCAAACATGAATACACTAATAGCCAGATGAACCACAGATTCCTCAGATCACTGCCTGAGAGATGGGACACATATACAATTGTCCTACGCTCTAATGCAAATCTGGATAGCCTATCTCTCACCCAACTTATGGGAAACTGCTTACATTTGAACGGGAGATAGAGCAGAAAAGGAAACTGGCATCATTAGGAAACCTCACTGAAGACTTTGTACCGGGGAACACTGCCTTGGTCGGTCATGAGTCAGAATATGTTGCATCAGAAAGTAATTATGATAAGCATATAAATTTCTCTTCAAACAGTTCTTATCATGCATTTGTGAGTGTTGATAGTCAGTTAGGCTGTAATAGTGACAATTTGTGCTTCATTATGGATGATTTCAAAGGTATAGCTGATGATGACTTAGAAGAGATGGATATTTTGAGCCAAATGGCCTTGATTAATATCATATCTCAGAAGTTCTACAAGAGAACTGGTAGGAAATTCCCTGGACTCTCTGGCAACACCAAAGTTGGTTTTGACAAGAGTAAGTTGAGGTGTCACAAATGCCACAGGCTTGGGCACTTTGCAAGAGAGTGTAGATCATCTGGATCTAACTCCTCTGCACCCTTTGTGACTTTTCCAAGTAATATTCAACAAAACAGAGGGAACATCCTGCTAGTTCTGGTCATCAATCACAACCTCCATCTCCTGCATATTTTGTCCATCAGGGTCCAATGTCATATGCATATCCCTACTATTACATGCCACAAACCAGTCAAGTTCAAGTACCCATTGCTCAACAACCACCTACTCTTCCTGAGCCTCAACCTTCCCAATCTCATCAACAATCTCAACCTCAACAACACAGCTTTTTCACCCCCAGGAGTTGGTAACTGGAGCAGTTTACCAGATGATATATCTGGTCATGATAAACTGTTTTCTGGTGCTGGTCAACATGGTGGTGATAATCCTTTTGGAAACCTTGCTCTAATGACCCTGGAGTCTGCTGATACCTCACCCTCTAATGCCTCCACACCACAAGTATCACAGGTATCTTCTGAGGCCAAAGCCAAGCTATGTTCTGCAACATGCATAGCCGTATTTGCATCTATTAGAGAAGCAAATGTAGCTTTAATTAACAAGAACATTGAGCTAGAACAAATAATATCCAAAAGAAAAGCTGAATTTGAGTCTGTACTTAATGATAAGAATGATGAGATTTACAAACTTAAATGCCATATCACTGATGATAAGGCTAGGGAAGAGGTACTTCTAGAGAAGTACAGAGACCTCAAAGAAACACTTGCAGCTATCCAGGTAGAGTGTGATCGATGGGTACATTCCTGCAAGGGTTTTGAAATGCTTCTTAGTAAGCAGTCTGCTTCCAATGTGAAGTTTGGCATTGGTTATAATCACACTGCTCCTCCTACAGATTTTACTCCCAGAGTAGAGCTAGAATCTGATGGAGAAAGCAATAACCAATCCTTTTCATCATGTGATCTACTATCTGATATAACACCATCAGAGGTTGGTGTCAGCATTAATTCCTCCCAAAACCTATCAGCTGATGTTGATGGTTCAAATGCTGACACTCACAATGTCAAAAGGTTGATCACTGCAGGTGGTATTTCACAATGTACTGAAAGTACTAAAGAGCAAGTCATAACACCTGGAGAACAAACCCAAACTACTGCATGTACTAAAGGGAAGAAAACTGCCAGTAGAAAGGGTGGGTAAACTACTGAAGAAGATATCAAGAAAGCATGTACTGCAAGGAAGAAAAATGCTAGTACTGATGGCAAACTGCTGAAGAATAAGTCTTCAGTAGTTTCATCTTCTTCAGCAGATGATCAACCTAAGATGAAGAAAAAGCCATATGAAATATGTGGCTTATTCAATCATCTTACTGATGATTGCTGGTATAAAAAGGGCTCCAAACTCAAACACAATGAGAACCTTAAAAAGAAAATGGATAAAATAAAAACTAAGTTTGAAACCAGGTTTGTACCAGCAACATCAAAACCTGTAACCCCAAAATCCAAAAAGAAAACCAAAAAGGAAGGGGTTAATCAGGCAACAGCTGAGGTTGCTCAAAAGGAGATGGTACAACACAGGAATCCATCAATCTCACGCACTAATGTGTCTGATGAGCTGAAGGCCTTATCACAGAATCAGACACAACTTGTTATGATGGTTCAACATCTATTGGGGAGAGTCAACTAATTAGATGCTCCTGTGTTGAAACCACAGAGAAGAAAATCCATGCCAAAGGATTCTTCTTCTTCACCATCTCCATCCCCCCAGGTTGTTCTTCATAGCAAATCTGTTAGTTTACCATCTGTTGATGTGAATAGACCCAAAACCAAAAAGGTTTGGGTCTCAAAAACTAACTAATTTATTATGACTGCAGGGTTCTTCAGCATGCCACAATAGCATCTGGTATGTAGACAGTGGAGGATCTATGCATATGACAGGTAACAGCTCTCTTCTTCATGATTACTCTCAAAGAAAGAAGGGGTTTGTTTCTTTTGGCAATGATGCTAAGGGTTACATCATTGGCAAAGGCTTTGTCTCCAATGGGGAAATCAGGTTTGATGATGTTAACCATGTCGAGAATCTCAAGTACAATCTCTTGAGTGTCAGTCAAATGTGTGATAAAGGCCATGTTGTTTTTTTTCACCTGTCAGAACTGCAGGATTCTGTCATCCAAAGTTCTGAGTTTGATTGATAAGGTGTTGGATGATCATACTCTCCTAAGGGCCAACAGGACAGGAAGAGTGTATGCCTTAGATCTTTCCAAGAAAATAGATCTCAAAGGCCATCCTTGCCTATTTTCCAAGGCTTCTCCTCAAGAATCTATTCTATGGCATAGAAGGCTGGGTCATGTGAATCTTAAAAACTTGAATGAGCTATACATCATGGGTTAGTAAGGGGATTGCCTATGAAGGAGTTCAGATGTGAAGACAACTGCACGCTTGTTTGAAAGGAAAACAACACAAAGTCTCATTCTCTCCTATTGAAGACCTAAGTCCACTGCCTGCTTGCAGTTACTGCACATGGACTATTTGGTCCAGTGAGAGTGATGAGCATGGCAAAGAAGAAATACTGTTTGGTCATTTGGATGATTACTCCAGATTTGTATGGACTTTCTTTCTGCATTCAAAGGATGAGGTTGCTCAGAAGATTATAAACTTTGTGTTGTATGTTGAGAAGCAGTATTCCCTATCTGTCAAGTGTATCAAAAGTGATAATGGAACAGAATTAGAAACCATACACTTGATGATTTTTATCTCTCAAGGGAATCAAGAGGCAGTTTAGCATCCCAAGGACTCCAGAACAAAATGGAGTAGTGGAAAGAAAGAACAGGACCTTATTGAAGCTGCAAGGTCTATGTTGGCTGACTCTGGTTTGCCATTGACTTTTGGGTGAAGCTGTCAATATAGCTGGCTATGTGCAAAAAGAGTGTTAGTAAATCAGAGGTTGATGAAAACTCCATATGAAGTTCTACATCATTGGCTCCTTGATTTCATTTTTCAGAGCCTTTGGGTGTCCTTGTTTCATTCTCAACACAAAGGATCAACTCCACAAATTTGATCCTAAGGTGGATGCAGGGTATTTTGTTGGTTATTCATCTACTTGCAAGGCATACAGAGTCTTCAACTGCAGAACAAAGATAGTTGAAGAGACTCTGCATGTGAAGTTTAATGAATCTCCAAAGGACAAGATTCCACAAAACCCTGTGGAGGTATTTGATTTGGACATACTGCAATATGTTCCTTTCAACCTCCAGCTGTTGCAGATCATGTGGATAAATCATCTTCTGCAGCATGTCTTCCACCTGGTGGTACAAAAGATTATGATGATATCAGTACTCACCTTTTCAAGTTTAGTGACCAACTGCCTGAGTCTGCTAAAATGATGTTCCTGTAGGTTCAGTAGCTCCATCCACAACAAATGCTGATGAGATTTCTGATTCATCTACATCATTTGACTTGCCATCTAATACTTGGTTTCAAGAATCTGGATCAACATTTGCTGCTGCTGAGCCTGCTACAAACACTTGCATTGATCTCATAGTGTACCAAGAGCTAAAGAATCACCCCATGTCTCAAATCATTAGTGATATCAATGCTATTGTCTCAACAGAAGTGAATTGTCTAACTTCTGCTTCTATGCTCTCTTCATCAGTCAGCTAGAGCCAAAAAACTATCATGTTCTTTGAGAGACAATGGATGGATTGAAGCCATGTAGCTTGAGCTACTTCAGTTCAAAAAGCAGTAAGTGTGGGAACTAGTTCCTCTACCCCCAGGTAAGTGTGCAATAGGCACTAAATGGGTGTTTAGGAATAAAACAGATGAAAATGGGATTATTGTTAAGAACAAGGCCAGACTGGTTGTTCAGGGGTTTGCACAGGAAGAAGTATTGATTATGATGAAACCTTTGCTCTGTAGCCAGACTGGAGGCAATTAGATTGTTCTTATCCTATGTTGTATTCCACAATCTTAAAGTTTTTCAAATGGATGTTAAAAGTGCATTTTTATATGGTAAAATAAAAGAAGAGGTTTATGTGTGTCAACCACCAGGCTTTGAGGACAATAAACATCCAGGTTGGGTATACAAGCTTGATAAGGCTCTTTATGGGGTTGAAACAAGCTCCTAGAGCCTGGTATGAAACATTATCAAATTTCTTCTTCAAAATAATTTCACTAGAGGCTCCATAGATAAAACTTTGTTCATTAAGAAGGTGGATCACCATAAGCTACTTGTTCAAATTTATTGATGATATTATTTTTGCATCCTCTGATCCCCAGTTGTGTGATGATTTTACCAAATTAATGCAACAAAAGTTTGAAATGAGTGCAATGGGAGAATTACAATTCTTTCTAGGATTGCAAATTAAACAAAAGGCTGATGGGACTTTCATTCATCAGTCTAAATATACAAAAGATCTTTTGAATAAGTTTGATTTACAAAACTGTAAGCCCTGTTCTACTCCCATGTGCACACCACTCAACTGGATGCAGATCAGAAAGGTAAAGCTGTTGATGAAACACTTTACAGATGTATGATTGGGTCCTTGATGTACTTAACAGCTCTAGACTAGATATCATGTTTGCAACTGTGTTTGTGTTAGATTTCAGGCTCCTAAAGAGTCTCATTTGATTGTAGTCAAGAGGATCTTTAGATATCTGCAAGGTACACAATCTCTAGGTTATGGTATTCCACTGGACACTCTTGCAAATTAGTTGCTTTTTCTGATAGTGACTATGCAGGGTGTAATTTAACCAGAAAGTCAACTTCTGGTGGATGTCAATTCCTAGGCAACTGTTTGAATCTTGGCAGAGTAAGAAACAAACATCTGTTGCTACATCCACTGCTGAAGCAGAGTACATTGCTGCTGCAAGTTGTACATCTCAGGTACTCTGGCTTCAGAACCAACTTTTGGATTATGGCATTACAGAGACTAAGACTCCATATTAATGGACAGTGCTTCAGCTCTTTGCATTGTCAGAAATCCTGTCCAGCATTCTAGGACCAACATATTGAGATCAGACACCATTTTATTAGGGACTGTTTTGAAAAAGATTTGATTGATCCAAAGTTTGTGCCTAGTGCTGATGAGCTTGCAGACATTTTTACTAAGCCTTTGGATAATTCAACTTTCCAAAACCTAGTGTTAAGGCTTGGTATGCTGCAACTAGAATAAGTGACAACTACTGATGATCTCAGTAAACAAGTACTGATGATCATTAGTAAACGTCACAAATAAGTACTGATTTGTTACAACTACTGATGTAGTTATAACTATTGATGATAGTAAAAACAGATAAGTACTGTTGTCCTATGAAGCAACTGAATACAGCCAAAAAGACAGATGAGTAAGTGTTGAGGACAGTATGAAACAGCTGAAAAGCTAAGGATTGACGAAAACTACTAACGAGACTTTTCTTTTCAGTTGTTTCTAAAATTGTTGTTTCATCTTAAACAACTGAAGCAAAACCAGTGTCTTCAGTAGTTTCACAACTACTGATGACTAACACCAAGTCTTCAGTCGTTTACAACAACTGATGACAAAACCATGTCTTCAGTAGTTTCACAACTACTAATGACTAACACCAAGTTATCAGTTGTTTCCAACATCTGAAGCCAAAACCATGGTTGTGAGTAGTTTTATAATTATTGATGCATAAAACCAAGACTTCAGTTGTTTCAACCTCGGAAGGTTAATACCATGTCATCAGTCGTTTAAAACTACTGATGATTAACACCAAACCCTTCAGTTGTTTCATAACCCTTACCCTATAAATACCTAATCCTACAGAGCTTCATCCTCTCAAACCTAACGTTCAAAAACTCCGAACATTCTCTCCCATTAATGGCGACCATGCAGCTTAAACCAGGACAACAACTATGTTGCCTACCTTACCAAATCACCCTTCTAGACGAAGTTCGATACTGCCATTGATCGAATGGTCCATTCTCCATACAAAACGGCCTTCCTTATCAATCCTACCATGTATGCCGAATCCCTAATTCAGTTCTGGACGAACGTCACCCTTATCACTGGGGAGAATGACACCGAGTCTCTCCAGTCGTTCGTAAACTGCCGTAAGGTGGTCATCACTCCGGCAATCCTTCGCCAAACCCTACAACTAGATGATGCACCTTCCCCGCTGGATATTCAAAGGGCACCACTGATTATCCTTTGCCCACAACAGGATACAAAACCTTAGCGCTTCTACCATCCCAAGAGGCATTTCCATGATGCATAACGCCTTATTTTTCATATGGTGAATGTCTGCCTAGCCCCTACGACTTCGTCTTGGGATCAAATGTCAACCAGGTGGCAGCAGGTATTCTTCTCTATCCTTGAGCAACAAAACTTAAATTTTCTGAAATAATATTTCTTGAACTTAAGGATATGGTCTCAAAACCTATTGCTAACCGATGGATATTATATCCTCGGTTCATAATGGCCATTATAGAGAACCAGCTGAAAGCTGGGGACTGTGGAGGGAGTTTTGCCATGGCTGTATTGCCTGAGGTATACTCCAGGCATAACTCAGACCAGTCACTCAAACAGGCTGCCAAGCTGCAAAAACCCATGCAGCTAGATCCCACAGCCACTACCTCCAAATCCCAAGTCCCCACCAAACCCAAACACAAGAAACCCTAAAAGGCTACTCAGGGAGATGAGTCCCCTGAGGATGCCCCTGCAACACAAACGCAGTATATATCTACTGGCCATATCCCCCAGTAGATACATGTACTCACCACCCTAAACACTCAGGCTTCCTCTCAACAGGAGCCTGTAGCAACCACATTTGGGGCACCTATACATCCGGAACCTTCCTCATTGAGGAGGTTGCCATTGAAACGCACCACTCTCCGGGTGCATACTGCTTTCACACCATCTCCCACTGCAACCACCCCCAAAGTCCTACCATAATAGTTGCAAAAGTGCTGACTCAGTTGCATTCCTCACCCCCCCCCAGATACCAATCAAACTGGGATAGCCTCAACAATTGAGGGGGAGGATCCAAATGCTTTTGATAACCCATAACACAGGGGTTACATTGTTCCATCTCCAAGTGTAGAAACGGAGATTCGAACATCTGGTGAGGCTGCCACTTCTCCTACTTCCGCATATGATCAGGATGAAGTTGGTACTATCCATAAGACCTCACCAGAGGCAACTACCAATGAAGGACATAGTCCTGAGGTAGGAAGTCCCCGGTACCAAGAACAAGGGGCACATGCTACTACTGATCTACACTCAAAGCATGTACATCCTGATTCAATCAGGAGGTCAGGTGATTCAGCACAGACTGATGATGACCTGGGCTTTTTCTATGATGTTCTAGCCCACAATACCATCCTGAGAATGAGGTGAGCAGACTCAAAGAGCTGTTGGCCAAAATGTCCCAGGATCAAAGACCATCTACTCCACAAACCCTACAGATGGCACCTTCATTTGAAGGTTTACCAAACACTGAGCCTACACACATAACTGAGCCACCAGCTTGCTTTGGCACCACCTCTCAGGGACAGAACCCCTCTGAGCAGATGGTTGCTATCTTTCAAAACTCCTTACTCTCATCACTCCCATCATCACTGACATAGTGCATAAAGCCATTGATGAGAGGATTCCCTCAAATCTACAAACCCTCATTGATGATGCTGTTCATAAATCTCTTTCTCCTTCCAAACCCCTGATTCCAATGCAACCAAAAAGGGGGAGACTGCAAAGTCTAAGGGAGTGAAAGACAAGAAAAGAAAGAGAGTTGATGCTGAGAAAGAGCCTGAAAAGAGAAAAGCCTGAGAAAGAGAAGGAGGTTAAGAAAGAACTTATCTCAGAACAGTTGATCACCTATAAAAGAAAGAAAAGTGCTGAGTCAAGAGCTGATGAAGAAAAATCATTAGAAGACCTTGTTAAAGATGCTGATGAAGCTCATAGCAGATCAATGGATAAAATTATAGATCAGCTATTTAGACATGGTCATGACATAGCCACATTAGACTCTGAGATCAGAAGGCTGGAAATAGAAGAGATACAATCAAGATGGGCCGGTTACAGTGTGTGGAAAGGGAGAGATTGGAAATCATGATCAGGTTCATAGCTAAATATCTTGGAAGATCATTGATTGAAATCAAGTCATGGTCCAGGGACAACATCTTGGCAATAACCACCAAGATCTGTTCGTCTGAAGTATATACCAAAGGGCTGGTCATTGAAGCTTGAATGAAGCTGGTGCTGGGAGCAGGTCTGAACTGGTAAAACAATCTAAAGCCTCACTTACATCCAAAATGTTAGAACAACCTGTCAAAATTCCCACACCAAAACCACCACAACCACAACCCACTAAACCAATTCCCTTACCCACAAAACCAATAGCCGATGATGTACCCCAGAAGAGGAAGAGAAGGGTACTGAGGCTAGAAGAGGAAGAAGAAGATAATGATGAAGATGAAGATAGGATACCAATCTCAGCTGTTATACAGTTGCCTAAGGCCATAAGTCACCGTCCAACAATTACTCCTGAATCTCAAAGGCAAATTGTGAAAGTGAAGTTAGAAGAAGAAGAGCTTCACAAACAACATGATGAGGAATTGCTGAGAAGAGACGACAAAGCATATGCTGCCACATCTTCAATCATCAATATGAAGAAACATGCTAAGAGATTATACACTCTCAGACACACCTTTCAATATCAAAAGGAGAGAGTGAGGATTTGGCCTGATCCCAGGGTGTCTCATAGGATTCAAAAGAAAAATATTCCACAGAGATACATTGACCAAGTAAAGAAGATTGTAGATGAAGTGATCTCACTGGCCTTTGTAGTATCACCTTGGGAGATCCTAGATGACTTCAAGAAAGCCTATAAAGCTAAACTGACCCCACAAAAGATGCTGGAGAATAAAGTGGTGAAAAAGGGGTTAGTGTATAGGAGGCTTGAGGAAGTTAGAAAGAATGAGCTCCAGTTGTTCCTAGAGCGTATTCACCCAGATGAATTAGCATATAGAATCATAACAACTGTGGAGCTAAAAAATGGGAAGCAGGTCAAATACCTCTCTGAGTAATATGGGCCAGAATCACTCTTTGAAGGAGAAACTGAAGAGCTTACCATGGAGGAACAAATAACCTTCCTTGAGGCCTATACAAGGGAGTCTTACAGACTCATAGTTGGGAAGTAGATCTCATGGATGGGGCAACAGCTCCGTGTCCGGTTCCCCAAGACAGAGTTCCCATCCATCCTTTTCCAAACAAATCATTGAGACTTCTTCCTAGGCCTGTGCTTACAAGGGTCATTTCTGAGCTGATCTAGAAGACAAAAAGACCAATCTTTCTACCATAATAAGTGGGACATCTTCAATAAGCTTAAAGGTTTTGGCTGCATTGGTTCAGGGGGAGTTTGTTGGACCAAAAGAACCAATGAGCCAGATCAGAAAAACCTTTAAGTCCCACAAGACATCACAACAACTGCTGAAGACTTGATCAGCTGTTTGACAATGTCTGAAGACCAACAGCTGAAGACTAAAGTACTGAAGACTTCAACAGCTGAAGAATAAAGTCTGAAGATCAACAACTGAAGACTAAAGTACTGAAGACTTCAACAGCTGAAGACTAAAGTACTGAAGACTTCAACTGCTAAAGACCAAAGTCTGAAGATCAACAGCTGAAGACTAAAGTACTGAAGATCAACAGCTGAAGTACAAAGACTGAAGACACCAGCTGAAGACATCAGCTGATGATAACAACTGAAGTTCAAGAAGTCCAAGTACTAAGCTTTCAGAGTTTGTCACAACAGCTGAAGAAGCATTCTTCAGTTGTTGTGATGGTTTCCTTTCAGTAGTTTTATTTTCTATTTCAGTACTTGTAAAACGATTGAAGAGCATGTTCTTCGGTCGTTGTTGTTTGAGTAGTTTATTTTTAGTAGTTGTAGTGATAGTTAACACTTAGTATTTTTGTAAGAAGATGTCAGTTGTTTGACATCTTCAGTAGTTGTGTTAACTTTCAGTAGTTAAATAACAATTAGATGTCACTGTCAAGTGACATGAGCTGACGTCAGCTTTCTTTATAAAAGGAAAGATGACCTAATTGTAACATTGTGCGAAAGCCAGCTGAAGCATATATTGAATGAATATATTCCTTTTGGCAGAAATTCTCTCTCTATAACAAACACTGTTTCATTGATAAATTTCGTGTGTTCTTGTTTAAATTTGTTAATTCATGAACTCATTCCGTTGCAAATCCAATCTAATTGATCAAACCAGATGCCGAGATCCTAACAGTATTCATGTGTGATGCCTTGATTCTCTTGTTAAGAAAATCATTTTATTGATTATGGTTGAGAAACACAACTATAATGACAACCTTAATATTTTAGGTTGATGATTGTTTTGTTCATCTGATCCATGACCCATGTTCTTTTCATTGGATGAGTACTTTATAGTATAATATCAGGCAGTGTTGATAAAAAATAATAGCATCGGTTGTGCTAGCATGGTTGTTATATACGTATGATTAGAAGTAGCACTGAGAATTCTTTTGAGCCTGGCATATAACACACACCACACACATCGTATTGTACAATATTGGATTTTGATGATACACAATAATATAAGTGGTTTCTATGATATGATAACCATTTACGTTCTGAACTCGCTCCAAAACATGCGCATCACGTGTGGTTGATACCACCTAGTTGTATTTCATCATGTGATCATGAGTTAGGCTATGCTTTTTTAACTAAAAATGCTTAACATTGGGCTATTGTGTTTTGCTGGGCTTGTACGCGTGTTGCAGTCTAGATAAGAAGAATATAGGATTATATCCAAATAGAGGCTTTGAGACGATCAACAACATACATTCTTTTTTCTCTCTATGATATTTTGCGACTACTTTGTTCCTTATCGTGTTTGATCTTGATCTTCAACTTGCAACACATCATTACAGGTTAGATTTTCTTTCATATATCATAGTTTGGTAGAGAATGTGTGACGAATATAAATTCACTGATTGGTCTTAGAGATTTTGTCTTTTATTTAGGGTTTCTTCTTTATCAATCGTATTTGGTGGATTTATTATAGTCAAACATACTATAGAGAATATGTATGGAGGCTGAAGCAACCAAAGTCTTTCTGCATGCATGCTGCACAAGTACTGAAGAAGAATGCTTCGGAAGTTTCACACATGCAACAAAAATATTCTAAGTGTGAAATCTTCCGAAGCCAAGACCAATATCTTCCGAAGCCAAAGAATAAGTCTTCCGGAGCTTCAAAGAAAAATTCTTCTGAAGCTCCACTCCTGAAGACAAATTTCTTCCGAAGACTTTTAGTAACATGCTTTATCTGATGTACTTTTCCATAAAGCTGGACACCTTTCCGCTACGTCTCTATAAGGTCACCAACTTGCATGAGTTGGTGAAAAGGTCCACGTTTTTGGTAATTGTACATTGAGGTCTTGAGTCTGTAACTTTCTACTTCATGTACTTTATCCTTTTTGTAAGAGATAAGAATGTGAGCTATGGCATGTCATAGTCACAAAGTCAAAAAGGCAATCTGCCTTTTTGACTCTACAATTGATTTTGTTTTGAGTTTAGTCAATTGTATCCAGCTGGCTTTCATAGTATGGTTGCCTGTAGGATGTAGTATAAGTATCTCATGTTCTTGTATCTTTCCTTTATGCTTTGTAACACTTGTAATAGAACATAGAGAAAGCAATATACTGCATTCTTGAAAACCATATACTTGTGCTTTTGTGTTCTGTCTCTTACATTACTTGTGTTCTTAGTGTCTTATTATGGTTAATCCAGTTCTCTATTTGATTAAGTTATGGTTAATCTCCTCTTTGTGTTGTTGTGTTGTAAGTGCCCCCTCTTCACCGGTCCTGCATTTCGTATCAGAGCTTTCCAGGCTCTTGATATAAGATCTCACCATCATAAGATCCCTAACACATAAATACTAAACTTTTCAAATGACAGCCATTTCCAAGACTGATATGGAAACTGGAACCATGAACAAGTCCCCACTGATCACTCTTGATGACTTTGATACTTGGTTCCTGAGAATGGAAGGTTTCATCAGGTCTCTAGACTCAAGAATGTGGGAGTCTGTTAAGAATGGACTTTACATACCTAGCACCCCCTCTGCTACTGGTGCTGGTATGATCCCCAAGGCTATGGCAAACTACTCTAATGAAGACAAGAAGAGAGTAGATTTTGATAGAAAAGCCATGACAGCCCTTCAGACTGCTCTTCCAAACTCTGTATATAGAGGTTTCAAGAAGTGCAAAATAGCCAAGCAGCTGTGGGATGCACTGAAACTAATGTATGAGGGTTCCTCTAAAGCTAAGGAGAACAAGAAGGATCTCCTGAAGCAGTAGTTTGAAAACTTCACCTTCAAAACAGGTGAAACCATGACTCAGCAATACTTTAGGTATGTTGAGATTGTGGATACCCTTGTGGATGGAGGAGTTCCTCTTGAGAACAGGGACATTGTAAGGAAGTTCATGTCCTCACTTCCTAGGTAGTGGACACACTACTATGTGGTGATCAAGAGGACTGAAAATCTCAAAACTCTTACTCTGATGGAGTTATATAGGATTCTCAGTGGATACAAGATGGAGATGAACATGCAAGGTTCATCTGGCAACTCCAACAATCAAATGGGTTCATCCCTGCATGTGGTTGAAAGGGATAACATAGAACCCCAACATCATCTCAAATGCTACCTTGACAACTCACCAAAGGGTCCTTTCATCACCTTTCCAGAGACACCAAGGGAGAACTATACCCAAGGAAGCTCATTCCAAGAGAGAAGTTCTTCTCAAGCATTTGTGTCTTCTGATGAAAGTTGTGGCAGCTTTTTATTCACCCTTGAAGACCTGGACTGTATTCATCCAGATGATCTGGGGTACATGGAGATAGTCCAACAGATGGCTGTTCTCACTCACAGAGCCAAGAAGTTCTACAAGCGGACTCGAAGGAAGTTTCCAAGCAATACAACCAGTGGAAAGTTTGGCTTGGACAAAGGCAAAGTCAAGTGTTACAACTATAACTTGATGGGCCATTTTGCAAGGGAGTGTAAGGCACCTAGAAAAAATGGTGGCCAAACACAGTCCAGACCCAACTACACTGACAAAACTCCCCAGAATGAGAAGCCAAAGCAGCAGGCTGTTGTTGCTGTTGAAGAAGGAAGCTTTGACTGGAGCTTTCAGGTGAAAGATGCTTCTCCAAACCAAGCACTGATGGCAGATCATGATGAAGCCAAGGTATTGGAACATCTCTGTACCCCTGAATGCATTACTAAAGTAAATAGATATAGGTCCTATAACTTGGAGATAAGATCTGATCTTGAGTCCTTAAACATTTAAAAAGACGATTTTAAAAGGTCTGAGAATGATTATAAACTGAAGATAAGGACTTAGAGAAAACAATTTCAGTTCTAAAACATGAGCAAATAGATTTTAGGACTTAAATGAAGGATCTCATAACCAAGCTGACTGAGTGTCAAGCTGGGCTTGTGATCAGCAAAGCCAGGGCAGACAAGTGTGTTCTTGAAGAGGAGACCTTCAGGAACATCATATCCTCATCCCTGCACAACAAAGTGTGCTATCAAAACAAGCAGGGACTAGGATCAAATGAGATAGCTCCTCCACACACAATATTGTTTGTAAGATCTCCTAGGTGTGGAACTTGTGAAGATGAGCTTCCTCTCATAGATCCTTTGAGTGAAGAGGGTGAAGAAGTGATAGTGAAGAATTCCTCTAAGAAGAGTGAAGAGAAGGATTCTAAGAAGGGCCACTATCCTTCTGAGGAGAAGAAGAAGACTGTGATGACCAAGTCATTGAGGAAGAACTTGATCAGAAAGAGCAAAAGAAAAGCAAGGAAGGCTCAAGAGATCAAGGCTACTTTCGACTACAAGCAGAAACAAGTGTTTATCTCTGTAGGGTTTGAAGTAGTAAAGACTGAAGACATCAACCTAAACTCTTCTGCTAAGAGTTCCGGTTCTTGTTCAAATCATCTCAGTACCAAGAAGAAGACTGATCTATTGTGTACCACTACTACACAGCCTGGACCATCAAACTCCAACAACAGTCCCCAGCCTAAAAGGACTATCTCAACATCTGCAAAGATGAGGATGGAGAAGGGATGTGACCAAAGTCAGTCTTATTCCTAGTAAAAGCCTCTTGGGAAGAAGAAAATGGAGTGTGTTATGTGTGAGAGTACTGCTCATATTGCTAAGGATTGTCTATGCAATCCTAAGAGTACTCTTCACATGATGAAACCAAAGACTTCCAAGAGTTCCAAGAAGATTCAGGCTTCGGAAGGAAAATCTGTTTCCTTCGGAAGCTCCAAATCTAAGAAGAAGGCAAGTGGAAAATTGCCTTCGGAAGGAAAGTTGGTATCGGAAGGAAGGAATACTTCTGAAGCACTGAAGTCTGCTGCAGTGTCTGCAGAATCTTTCGAAGGATCAGTCATCAAAACTTCCGAAGTATCAAAAGCTTCTGAAGTATTAAAGGTCAAGTCCAAGACTCCAAAGGTGGTGTGGAAGTTTAAGAAAGACCAAGTGACTGAAAATTCTCCATCAACAACAGCTCAAGATCCTCTTAGCACAACCATAGGATCTATTACTGTTGCATTACCTTCTGTTTCTCTTTATGAGCCCAAGGCAAGTAAGGCTTGGGTTTCCAAATATAACTAATCACTTTCTTTATGCAGGGACAGCTAAAGACAAACAAAAATGTCTGGATCATTGACAGTGGCTGTTCCAGGCACATGACAGGCAATAGGTCACTACTCCAAAACTTTGAAAGGATTGATGGATGGCCAGTTGCCTTTGGAGGAGATGAAGGTGGTTACATTTCAGGAAGGGACAAGGTCACAAATGGTAAGCTCAACATCGAAAAGGTAAACTTTGTCAAGGAGCTTGGGTACAATCTTCTGAGTGTATCCCAATTTTGTGATCAGAGTTATAACATGCTCTTTACTGAGCATGAGTGCATTGTTCTCAAGCCCGGGTGGTTATTCCTCACGAGCATATTCTGCTTAAAGCCCCCAGGAGTGGGAATATGTACAAGATGAATTTGCAAGAAACATCTCCCTCTAGAGAAGTTTCATGCTTTTTGTCTAAAGCCAATAGTGATGAGTCTTTCCTATGGTATAAAATAATGTGCCATGTAAACTCTAAAAACATCAATAAACTTATTAAGAATGATTTGGTAACTAGAATGCCAAAGAAAGAGTTTACAGGTGATGACCATTGTGTTGTATGCCTGAAAGGAAATCAACATAAGGTATCTCGCAAGCCTAAGGAAATGAACTCCATCACTACACCCCTACACTTGTTACATATGGATCTCGTTGGCCCTACCAGTGTAATGAGTCTAGGAAGGACCTCTTACTTTTTAGTGATCACAGATGACTTTAGAAGATTCACTTGGGTCTTCTTCCTTAGAACTAAGGATGAGACTCCTAAGATGCTGAAGAGTTTCATCTTGAAGATTGAGAATCAATCTGATCACAAGGTCAAAATCATAAGATGTGATCAGGGAACTGAATTCAAGAACCAAATCCTTGATGCATTCTATGATGAAAAAGGTATTACAAGATAATACAGTGCTCGCAGGACTCCTCAGTAGAATGGTGTTGCCGAGAGGAGAAAGAGGACACTGATTGAAGCTGCAAGAACTATGTTGTCTGACTCTAAGCTGCCCATCACCTTCTGGGCAGAGGTAGTCAACACTGACTGCTATGTGCAGAATAGAGTTTTAGTAGTTAAGACTCATGGCAAGACTCCTTATGAACTTTGGCACAAGAGAAAACCTTTCATTGGTTTTCTCATGTCATTTGGTTGTCCTTGCACCATCTTGAATACCAAGGATCAAATTGCCAAATTTGCTGAGAAATCTGATGATGAACACTTCATCGGATACTCTTCCTAAGCTAAGGCTTACAGAGTATACAATCTCAAAACTTGAATTGTTGAGGAGTTAGCCAATGTGACTTTCAATGAACACACACCCTGTGTGGCTGGTTCTGGTCCTGATTGGCTCTTTGATCTTGATTTAGTTACCAACTTTTTTAACAAATCTTGTGAGATTGTTTCTGGATCTACAAAAAATTTAAATATAGGTGATCCTAATCCAAGATTTGAGCTGAGAAGACCTTCAAGTACACATCTTCAGCTCCAGTTGGAACTAGTTCTGCAAATGAGGTTTCTATCAGCACCACAATGACAAACTCAGCTGATACATCTGGTATGCCTTCTAATTCCAGCTCAGAGGCTCCACAACCAGATAAAGATGCTTCAATTGCAGAAGACAATGATGGTAGTGGTGAAAGTCATCAAGACTTTCTTGATGCTGATAACCACTCCATAGATGTTAACATTAATGATGTCACACACTCCTTGGATCAAGTCTTTCTTGATAAGTGTGCTGATGTGGTGGGTGAAACATCTATGCCAAATCTAAATTTTTCTAATTTAGATCTTTCTCAGCAACTTGCTATGATCCCTCAGCTAAGGATCCACAAGTCCCGCTCCACCACAAACATCATTGGAGATGTTGTCACAGGGGTAAGAACAAGATAACAAACCCACGAAGCAAATGTTGTCTCCACTCTTGTTTCTTATCCCAAATAGAGCCAAAGAAAGTTGATGAGGCTATGAAGGATGGAATTTGGGTTGAAGCTATGGAAGAGGAGCTGCTTTAGTTCAAAAGACAGAAAGTTTGGAACCTTTGTCCTCTTCCTCATGGGAAGACTACCATGTATAGAGGCTGAAGCAACCAAAGTCTTTCTACATGCATGTTGCATAAGTACTAAAGAAG
The DNA here is from genome assembly GCA_025506515.1 of Flaveria trinervia. Classification (NCBI taxonomy): domain Eukaryota; kingdom Viridiplantae; phylum Streptophyta; class Magnoliopsida; order Asterales; family Asteraceae; genus Flaveria; species Flaveria trinervia. The sequence continues at coordinate 34,093,237 of CM046445.1, forward strand.
AATGCTTCAGAATTTTTACACATTCAACAGAAATATTCTAAGTGTGAAATCTTCAGAAGCAAAGATGAAGTCTTCCGAAGCTCCACTCCTGAAGACAGATTTCTTCCAAATACTTAACATGCTTTACCTGTTATACTTTTCCATAAAGCTGGACACCTTTCCACTGCGTCTCTGTAAATTCACCAACTTGCATGAGTTGGTGAAAAGGTCCATGCTTTTGGTAACTATACATTGAGGTCTTGAGTCTGTAACTTTCTACTTCATGTACTTTATCCTTTTTGTAATAGATAAGGATGTGAGCTATGGCATCTCATACTCACAAAGTCAAAAAGGCCATCTGTCTTTTTGACTCTACAATTGATTTTGTGTTGAGCCTAGTCAATTCTATCTAGCTGGCTTTTCATAGTACGACCGACTGTAGGATGTAGTATAAGTATCTCATGTTCTTGTATCTTTCCTTTATGCTTTGTAACACTTGTAATAGAACATAGAGAAAGCAATATATTGTATTCTTGAAAACCATATACTTGTGCTCTTATGTTCTGTCTCTTACATTACTTGTGTTCTTAGTGTCTTATTGTGGTTAATCTAGTTCACTATTTGATTAAGTTTTGGTTAATCTCCTCTTTGTGTTGCTGTGTTGTAACTGACCCCCTTCACCAGTCCTGTACATACTTTTATTGACTCTATCATTTACATAAAGACTTTTAACATGGTATTAGATCCTACCTTATGCTCTTCATCAACATAGTAGTCTCATCTAAGTAAAAAACAAGGTTTTTGAAACTCTATGGGTGATCAATCATTGATTATCTTATCAGATTTATTTTCTCTAGTGTTTGTTTTTCAATCTGGTGTCAAAATATTTATCACAATCAAAACCCTAATGTTGTTAAATCAATATTTCAGATTCATTGAGCTTGGATCTTAGGATTCATCTCGTTCAGATCTAGAAATCAAGAATAAGATGGGTTGACGTGTGTGAATCAAATAACAAAGAGATGGATAGTAATAATTTTATGATTTCATTGATGTTGATAAACAAGTTACAATTAGAATCATGGATGGCAGATGAAATGAAACCCAACCAAAGGAGGGCTTTCTCCTTGGGTGGTGATTTACACCATGAGAAACACACACAAAAGAGCCACACTTGCAAAAATGCACTAGTGCATCTATTTCTATTAATATTACATCGTTACCTAATTTTGACTTTTCTTGTTGTCTTGATGTTGACTTTGTCTTGTATTTGTTTTCTTTTGATAATCAATTTGGTCTTTGAACTTGTACAATTAGATATTTAGTCAGGTGTGATTATCATTTAGTAAGCTTCAGTGTATTACATTGTTGAACCCCAACAATACTCCCCCTAAACTAATGCTTGCCAAACCTTGAACTTGAAGATCTTCTCTGTCACATGTCTTCTTGATTGACTGATGTTACGACACAATTCACTGATGTTCTCCCCCTCAGATTAAGCTCCTCCTAATAAATTTCTAACAAATGTTAGAATCTATTGAGAATACTTCTTGGTATTGGATATGGGTTATATCACTTTTGGATTACAGTTTGTATCACAACTCAAGGATTAGAATGTATTAGTCATAGGGGAGTCTTTGAACTTCAATAAAATGCATGAGGAACATGAATCAATGTTGAACACACTTTCACTCTTTTAAAATAATTTGATAAATGACATTCTTCAAATAATGAGTACTCCCTTGATTAAAGTCCGCTAACTGTCCGCTCAGTAGTCAGACACAGGTGCAAAACATCACAAAAACTGTGAGCTCAAGTACTCAAAAAGGACATTTAATAGTTGTACAAATCGTTGGATGAATTTGTGAAAAAGTGACAAAAGTTGATTTCTATACTTTTTTTGCTTTCATGATCAAAATGGATGTGCTTGTTGGTTACAATAATCTATATTCATGTTTTTCTTTTCAGCATTGAAGTCCTATCTATCAGCTGTTCATAAGGATTTCTTGCAAAACAACCGCATTTCTTTGCTAACTCATCCGCATTTCTTTGCTAACTCATCCGCATTTGTTTGCAAAGCATCTGCATTTGTTTGCAAGGCATCAGCATTTGATTTCAATGCATCCACATTTTATTTCAATGCATCCACATTTTATTATAATGCATCAGCATTTGTGCTTAAAGTACCCTTATTTGTTTACACGTCAACCGCATTTGTGACAAGGCATCCGCATTTGTTGCCAAGTCATCCGCATTTGGTGACAAGTCATCCACATTTGTGTATAACACATTCGCATTTATGGATAACACATCCTCATTTGTGTATAACACATCCGCATTTGTGTATATCACATCCGCATTTGATCAAGCTTCATCCGCATTTGTTTTTGTTCATTCGCATTTGTTTTCAGACTTGAACAAAAACGATTTCACACTTCAGTGCAGGTCGGGAAATCAACAGTAGCTTCCATTTCTTCATCTTTTCTTTGTTTTTAATGATAAGTGTGTTGAATTGCATTGAATTTTGAAGAAATAATCCAATGAATGATTATATTTCTTCAAATCGTACAATATTAGAAAAGATCAGATGATTTTTCTTCTTGACTTTGAGATGAAGAAATGGGTTTTCTTCTTTTTTTGATGATAATCTTGTTCAATTGCATCGAATTTTGAAGGAATAATCATGAACATGTTCACGATTCTTAAAATCGTACCATAGTAGAACAGATTTGTGGGTTTTATTTATGATTTTGGGTATGAATAGATAGGTTTTTGATGAACAGGGACTTTGTTTTTTCATTTTTCTTCTTTTCTTCATTGTTCTTGATATCATTAAAGATGAAATCAGATATGAAAACTACATAAATCCAGTAACCAACATCTCTAATACCATATTGCTAAATTAATATTTCAGATTCATTGAGCTTGGATCTTAAAATTCATCTTGTTTAGATCTAGAAATCAAGATTAAGATGGGTGGATGTGTGTGAACCAAAAAGTAGAGAAATGGATAATAATAATGTTATGATTTTATTGATGTTGATAAACAAGTTACAATGAGAATCATAGATGAATGGTGAAATCAAACCCACTCAAAGGAGAGGATTTCTCCTTGGGTGGTGATTTACACCATGAGAAACACACACAAAAGAGCCACACTTGCAAAAATAAACTAGTGGGTCGATTTATATTAATATTATATTATGACCTAATTTTGATTTTTCTTGTTGTCTTGATGTTGACTTTGTCTTGTGTTTGTTTTCTTCTAATAATCAATTTGGTCTCCGAACTTGTATAATGAGATCTTCAGTCGGCTGTGATTATCATTTGGTAAGCTTCAGTTTATTATATTATTGAACCGCAACACGCTAGAAATCATATGATGGTGGTCTCATCTGATTTATCTACCATGGTTCTATATATCATGCTCGAATATCCTTAGAATTTTTGCTTATGTGACTATCCACAACTGATGATTAGACTTTTGCTTGCTACTTCAATAGTAATCCTTATCTGATGTTGAAGGAACTAGTTTTGAAATTGTTCTCTTCCTCTCATTCCTAGATTCTCAATCTAAAGGCTAGGATTCACATTGTAGGTTTCTAGTTTCCTTTCTTATATATTCAACAAGTTTGTTGGATCTTGGTATATTAGTTTTGTTTCTATTTTAAATGATAAATATAACTATTGGTTTCCTAGTGCACCTTGACTAGATGGCTCTAGCAGAGATGTGTTTGTGAGTGTTCCTAGGCTCATACTAGTTGTTTACTTTAATTGACTAGTTATTAATTAGTTTGCCAATTCTATTTGTCTCCCAGTTTTGTGATTTATTAAGTGGTTGGTGTTCTAATAGTATTATAGGGGATGGTTGTGGTTGGCCTTCTAACATTTAAAATTAATCAAACTTGTTTTACTCCCCACATATCTTTGTTTGGCCTTCATTGAAAGGTGTTTGGATTTTGGACCCTAAATACACTTTGTTATCTCGTGGTGACATCAAGTGTGTGTTTGGTAGGCTTGTAAATAAATCGAATGTTCATGAACTACTCATGAACTATTCTGTGAGAAGTTCGTTTATGTAGGAAATAGATGAATATGAACAAAAGTTTTATGTTTGTTCAATTAAACGAACAAACAAGAAAATGTGTTTTGTTGGTTCATTTATATTGATGAACGTTCGTTTATATTCGTTCATTTATGTTTGTTTATGTTCGTTTTTTATATACATATATTAATACATTACTAAAAGGGTATTATGTCTTAATATTTGAAACATAATTGCAATATGTTATACTACAAACCAGTAAGTTTATTGAGATTTCAATTTCCACTAATGCACCTACATGTTTCAAAATGATCATTTAATGCGTTTTTATGTTCAGATATATTTGTTTATTATTGTTCATTAATGTTCGTTAATTGTTGTTCATTTGTGTTCATTATATTCGTGAAGTGTTCATCTGGCTTTTTAACGAACAAACATGAAAGGACATAAATATATTTATTTTATTAATGAACGAACATAAACAAAAAATGTGTTTGATTATGTGTTCGCGTTTGGTAAAAGTTTAACGAACAAACACGAACATGTTGATGTTCATGTTCGTTCGGTTGATTTACAGGTCTAGTGATTGCCTAGTGGTGGTTTTTCTGGTTTTCAATTATAAATATGATTTCCATTTAATCCCTCCCATATATATGAACATTTATTTAATTAATCATCTTGTATTTAAATTTTATTTTGTTTACTTTCAAGTTGTGTAATGAATTCAACTTTAATTTGTTGAAATACAAGACTTTCTAGCAATTTGGTTTATAAATAAGAAAAGCTGGATGAATATGATAAATGCATTCAATATTACTTACTTTACTTATGTTATTTTGACTCGTGTAGGATTTTTGGTGTGTTGATCGCATTGTGACTTTTAAAGTATAAGTCACCGATGTCTGGTTTACTTTACAGTTTCCTACCTTAACGTTGAACTGTACATCATTGTATTGTGTTTTGTTGGGTTCACACTTTCAAATTGTGAATTCTAAGTATTGACACAATGATCCAAAAACATTATTTACTAATTCACGTGTCATAGCGTAGTTTAAATCGTAAACTAAGTAGTAAATTACATCAATCAACTAAAACACATAGTAAGATATTTGAAAAACACCTCAAAATTTTAGTGTTGTTATGGTCTCTTCAATTAAATGAATTTTATCCTAAAATCAATGACACATGTTTGGAGCATATCCTCTAGGGTTTGAATTGTTCTTTTGATTTGATCGTCGATTTGGGGATGATTTGATGTGCTTAAATCAAGTTGTGTTCCAAGGAACCTTTTCAATGATCGCTAAAACCTAGAGGTAAACGACTATCTTGGTAAAAAATGATTGGTACTCCATGTTGAGCTAGAATCTCCTTTAAATATAACCTTGCTAGTTTTTTCCATCTTATAACCTTCTCGAATAGGAAGGAAATTGGAAGATTTAGTCAATAGGATAAGTTCTCTTAGTTCTCAGAGATCAAGTAGCTAAATTCTCCCATGGATGTATTGTCACACCTCAACCATAACGACGTAATAGTCGAGATGTGAGGATTAAGATTGTTCACAACCACATAACACTATCTTTAAATGAAAATATTATTATCATAAGTTTCAAAGTGTGCAAGTTACAACCAAGAGTCTCAAACAACAAATAACATAACATAAGATAAAATATTCCAAGATATTTTATTTAATAATCTAGGTTCAATCAAGATGTGAGCAACTTCAAAAGACTACTTCAAACTTGAGCGTTTCCAGAAACATGTTAAAAAATAAAGATCAATTATGATAGTTGGTGAGTTTCCAATGGTTTAATATACATAAATATAGCACAAGGTTACAAGTACCAATTCATGTCAAAGCTTATGAGTTATGCAAGATTATAGAACACATATATCTACAATCAAACCTTGACCAAAATTAAGATTACAAGTTTCTAACGATTAGCGAAGTGTATTTGGTTCCCATGATGAACAGGTCATACGTCATCAGGAGCCGACAATACATCGGCTTTAGCACCAAATAGGCTTGTCAAGCCCATAGATGTATGACATCGCCAGGCTAGCAATAGTTAATGATTGTCAACATATAATGTATCTCATATAAAACTTACAATAACACAAATAAACATGACAAAATATTAGTATGAATTGCAAGTATAAAACGTTTACAAGTGTAAGTTAATAAGTTTAACATGTTTCACCCCAAAATGGTGTGAAATAATACAAAAAAAGGGGCAAGGAAACTCACATGATCAATAAGTATATAAGTGATGATTAATAAGAATAATAAGCAACGTTCCAACGTAGTCCTTCATAAAGTATCTAAACATATATGTATATTTACAAGGTTTAAGTTTAATGAAACATTTAATGATTTAACGAGAACTAGTGTTTCAAGGAGATTGGGGTATTAATGAATAATACTTAATAATGAAAACACTTTATTTTAAATTTTAAATAAAGGATAATACCAATTACATAGTTTGTCACAAAGAAATGAATTTATAATAATTAACAAAACTTAAATATAAAGTGTACATATCTTTTTATATTTATTTGTAAAAATTATGATTTTAAACAATAACATTTGAACTAATAATAATTTGTAGTGATATACATCATTATTTAAAATCTATTTTATAAACCTAATTATAACCTTTGTTTCATGGAAATATCAAATTATTTAAAGAAATAAATTTTCAGAACTTTATTAAGTGACTTTAAAAATAATAAGGTTTAAAAAACATTTTTATAACTTTTATAATTTTTTCTATATTTTTTTATAAGCTAGAAAGCACTAAAAAATATATGAGAATGCCCAGGTTCGAACCCGGAACCTCTAGGAGAGAATGCATATGGTTTACCAGTGAGCTAAGGCCTTGGTCGCGTTATGAGTTGGACTTCAAATCTTAAAAACAAGGTTTCAATAAATCCCCATTTTCCAAGAACCCTAATTCCACTTTGATCCAAATTGAAGGCTAAATCGAAATCAATTACTACACTAAACATGGGGCTTTGATTCCCCATGAAATTTCGAGCATGTACATGTATTTAATTACCAAATTTAAAGATGAATTGGTGATGAACAGATGAAAACGGGTGGCGGCTATGTCATAGCTCGTTCAGGTTGTAAATGATGATGACACTCGAATTAGTTCTACAGAAGGCTTCTAATAACTCTAATGATGAAAAGCTCTCTATCAATTGCAGGTTAGAAAGCTCAGAATGAGGTCTTCAAATGGGTTGCAGGTCGCGGCTTCAAAGGTCAATCGAAGGTGTGAATTTTGTGTGTTTCAGGAGAAATTAGAAACAGTAATTGATTAGAGATAGATAAACATTCGATTAGGTTGAATTAATTTGATCATCATTGAGCTTTAATGTGCGAACGACTCTATGATTAAAGCCATCGGTTATTCTTTCGATTAAGCTATGAAACCGTTGTTCAAATGAGATTAATAAGTGCATTCAAGTTCGAAACATGTTCTAGAAAGATTTGCGAACGATTTTGGATCAAGAAACGATTGAATTCGATGGTTTTTGAGGTGGCAAGAGCTTGGCTGGTGTTTGGCCTACTCTTGGCCGGAAATACGGGGTAAAATGTGGGAGGGGGTTTGGGTTGTAACTTTAAAAATTTTACACACTGACCCTTGTAGTTTGATTTGTTATTATTTTATGCACATAACTTTCTTTTAAGGTTATAAAATGACAAAAACATCCCCTTAATTAACATTAAGCTTAACATTAATCTAATTTGTTAAGTTAATAACTTATTATTATATTATTATTATTATTATTATCATTATTGTTACTATTATTATTATTATTATATTATTATTATTATCAACATGTTCAATTATTGTTTAAAATATTAACTTTTAAATTAAGGATAGAATATAACATAAGGAAACAAGTATAATTAGCCCACAAGTTTCATAAATGACAACAATGGTCCTTACAAGAACATAATGATGTTAAGTTTTATTTAGCAAAAAATACGCGATGTTACAGTCTCCCCAACTTATAAAAATCTCGTCCTGAAATTAAGAATGAAACTATATGAACAAGTACGGGTACCTTTTCTTCATATGCTCCTCACGCTCCCAAGTAAACTCAGCTCCATGCTTATTCTCCCAGCGAACCTTAACGATTGGAGTTGTTGTGGTTCTTGTCTTTTTCATGATACGATTCATGATTTCAACTGGTTTCTCAACAAAGTGTAATGACTCATCGATTTGGATTTCATCCAATAGAACATGCAGACTTTCGTCACTCAAGCACTTACTCAAATTTGAGGCATGGAACACAGGATGAATTCCACTAAGGTCGGAAGGTAATTCCAGTTTGTAAGCCACTTTCCCGATTCTTTTTAGAATCTTGAAAGATCCTAAAAATCTTGGAGCTAGTTTACTCTTCTTCCCAAATCGAACAACGCCCTTTCACGGTGAGACCTTAAGAAGAACCATATCCCTAACTTGGAACTCCAATGGCTTACATCGCTTATCGGCATAGCTCTTTTGTCGACTTCTTGCCACTTCAAGGTTCTTGAGAATTATAGAGACTTTATCGGTTGTTTCTTATGCAAGTTCAAGACCAGTGATGAAGTTTTCACCAATGTTGGTCCAGCAGATCGGTGAACGGCTTTTACAACCATAAAGCACTTCAAAAGGTGCCATCTTGATACTCGGGTGATAACTATTGTTATACAAAAATTCTATGAGCGGTAAATGTGTATCCTAGTCACCACCAAAGTCAAGGACACAAGGTCATAGCAAATCTTCCAAGGTTTGGATGGTTCACTCGGTTTGACCATTTGTTGTGTTGGACCCTTGAAAGGATCATACATGCCAACTCAATGGTTGATTTAATGATTGCTCTGCTGAAATCCCTTAAGTCCAAGAAGAAATGCGGATGAAGAATCTGCTAAGAAGAACAAAGTATTGTCTCCCGCATTTGTCAAATGCGGAAGACATAAAACAAACACGGACAAGTATTTGTTCTTCCGCATTGACAAATGCGGAAGACCAAGAATGAATGCGGACAAGTATTACTCTTCCGCACTGACTAATGCGGAAGACTAAAAGTGAATGCGGACAAGACTTTGCTCATCCGCATTGATAAATGCGGATGACCGAACAAATGCACATAAGTATTTGTTCATCCGCATTAACCAATGCGGATGACCAACATACAAATGCGGATGATTAAGTGAAGAAATGCTGATCAAGTTAAATCATCCGCATTGTCAATGCGGATGAACAAGCAAAAGATGCGAATGAAGACTTAGACTAGTTCTGATGTAATAGGTCAGGGGTAGTTTAGTCATTTTGTAAAAGGGATCTTGTCTGCCTATAAATAGAATAGATACCTCGTACATGAGGTGATGGCTGATAGATAGAGAATTTTGGTTGCAATTATTCTCTGTAAGTTATCAACTTTCATATATACAATACAAACGCATTTATGAGTAATTTTCTTGCATTGAATGTTCTTTCATTGTTTTTTTCCGCCATTCAATCACTGACTTGATTACCATATTCGATTCACAGTAAGAATATCACTCTTACTCAACCCCAGTCAATTGGTATCAGAGCTTTGGCTCTCGATTCTCTTTCAGATCTACGCAAGAACTGAATAGAATTCGATTGATCTGATAATCAAGTTCCTAGTAGAGTATATCATATTCTCTACTGAATAAAGAGCCGAAATTACTCCAGAATTACTCTAGTCAACACATACTCACCAAATAAATCACAACAGCAAGAAACTCAATACCATCACAGATCTGTTTCAAAATTCCGTTGGAACTGTTTGGACTAGTTAGACTAATCAATCCTAAAAATCATCTAAATCATACCAGTTAAATACATAGTTAAAATGGATTCTAACAGCTACTCAGAACTTCGTCATACACCTAAGCCTCCAATGCTTAAATATAAATTTGAATTTAAACAGTGGAAAATCAGGTTTAGGAATTACATCACAGGTGTAGATCCTGATTTCTGGATATCAATATGCAAGGGGCCACACATCCCTATTACTATGTCTGCAGATCAAGCTGCAATATACACAATTGCTAGAATACCCATTGAAGATCTGACCTTAGATGAAGAAGACTACAAGAAAATCAAGATAGACCTCAAGGTCTACTCAATTCTAACCCAAGCACTCAAGATGGATGTGCTAAAAATATTGGAGAAGTATGGAACTGCAAAAGCTGTTTGGGATGCACTCAAAATCATGTTTGAAGGAAGCAGTGAAGTGGCTGAAATCAACAAAGACAAGCTTGTTAATCAGTATGAAACATTCCACCACACCAAGGGAGAATCAATAACTAAACAACTGTATAGATTTGTACAATTAGTAAATGACTTGGAAATCATGGGAGTCACTTACAAAATTAAAGAATTAAACAAAAAGATGCTTTACAGTCTCCCTGAAAGCTGGAAATAGAATGTAACCATGCTGAAAAATACTCTTGATCATGAAAGTACTACTCTAGACATCATGATAGCCAAAATTGAAGCTTTAGAACTTGATGAAAGAAGTAGAAATCTTGGTGGACCTAGAGTGATTGAAGCCTACAAATTTCTATCAGAATCTCATTCTGTGGAAAATTCCTTCATCACTGAGGAGGATGATTTTATCTCATCTAGAGATCAAATGAACAATACTTGGTTTATTGCAACTCCACCAATCAATCATCCTTCAACCTCATCTCAACCTCCTAGAGTCACTGCTGCTCCTCAAACCTCTAGAGTCAATACTATTTCTCAAACCAATCCTAAAGACTCAAGATCAGAAGAACAAAAGGCAACTTACAATGTATTTGTTGCAAGCTTTGAAGCCTACTTGGGAGGAAGACTCACTTCTGTCCATCTCATTCAAGAAGATCTGGAGGAAATGGATCCAGATGATATAGAAGAAATGGATCTACAATGGCAAATGGCCATGATTGCAATGAGAGCTAAGAAATTCTTCAGAAAAGGAAGAGAGCTCAGCCTGAATGAAAATACAAAACTTGGATATGATAAATCCAAGGTGAAATGCTTCAACTGTGGCATGGCTGACCACTTCTCCAGAGAGTGCAATGCCCCCAAGAGAAACAATTATCAAAGGAACTCTCCAGGCCAATCATCATCACAGCCTAACTCAAGCTTTCACTCAAACAACCAACAGCAGCAGTATCATCAACAGCAATCATATCATAATCCACCCCAACTGACAAATCAAGCTCATGGAAGCAGTCAGTCTTCAACCAGTGCTCTAGTGATAAAGCAATATGGAGTATGTGACTGGAGTGTGTATGCAGATGAAGTCAAGCCTTAATTTCAAAATCATGCTCTTATGGCTCACATCAATGATGGACCGTCTCCAATGCCTACTGAGGTAAAATCTAACCTTTGTAGTGAAAAATGCATTAATGAATTGCAAGAGTATAGGGAGCGTAATTACAAACTGGCTGATAAAATCAAAGAAGAAAAGGTAAAGTAAAAAATGATGAAGAGAGAAATAAAAAACTTTGAAATCAAAATTAAGTATCTCATCTCTGACATAGAAAAACTGCATGGTGAGAAGTACACTCTTGCAGCTGAGAATGAGCTACTTATTGAAAAGTTAGCTCAATCTAAGGCTTAACAATCTATGACTGAAGTGAAACTTTAAAAGTTTTAAATGTCCTCAGTCAAGCTGCAAGAGATGCTGGATTCCCAAAATGATCCAAAGGACATGACAGGGAGTGGGTATAATTCATGTCCTCTACCATACAATGACAACTACACTGTCATGCCTGAATCTTTCTCACTCTCTGAAACAATTGAACCTAAAATATGGAACCTAAGTCTGTAGTGAAACAGGTGACCAATCCTCAAAACAAACCTGACGTTATATTGAAACCAATGAGGATAAAATCAAGTTAGGTCACCCAATCAAAATCAAAGAGTGTTCAGAAAAGATAGTGAGTGTCATGAAACCATCAAGCCTGTAAAAGCAATTGTACCTTTTATAAAATTCATACCATCTGTTTTACAAGGCAAAAAGAAATACGTCAAGACAGTAAAACCCACTACTGAGAGTAGTTCTGATAATGAGATTATATCTCCACAAAATTCAAGCAAATCAGAAAAGGTTTCATTGCAAAAGAAACAAACTGTAACACTAAGTTCAGCACATAAAACTTCATTAGACCCTCAGTCTTCAAGACTAAGGCAGGGAGTTAGGTTTGACATCTGTAACAAGGAACATGTTGACCAGTTTGAGAAAGAAGTAAGAAATAGGTTGAAGAAATAGAAACAACCCAGAAAATTAAACAAAAGTAGTGTTGTGAAGCAAACTAATAAAATGGCTGATTTTGATTCATCACCTAAAGAAAAGAAAGTGACTCATCAATAGAAAATATCAGTTGAGTCACACAAAGAAAAATTTGATTCAAGAAACAAACAAATGTATTGTGATATTTATGAAATGTTCAATCACAAATAGATAAATGCTTCTTCAATCAATATTGTTCTATCAGTGATATGAACAATCACTCCACCAAAAATTGCTATTACAACAAGTATTGTACAATCTGTGACATGAACAATCACAATACATCTTATTGTTACTTCAATCAGAAGGGTTTGAGAATTCCACAACACAAGCCCATCTCAAAAACATCTAATGTGAGGCATTCTGTCAGACCTCATTTTCATAATACTCAATCTACGACACCTAGATTAATAAATGACAGAAATAATTTGATGGAATTGAGGAAGAGTCAAAGAAATCATCTCACAATGAAACATAAACTTGACCTTCCTAAGCAAAACCCTACTTTTGATAATGAAAAACGGGCTAAATTTTTACAATGAAATAAAGACCAACGATTTCATTATTCATCAGAATCCTCAGTAGATGTTGATGAGATGACTCAACCCAATCATTACCAAAAATATCCGAGGACACCTCCATCCAAATCACAATTTAGAGGGAAATACCAGGAAGTCACTATCATGAATAGGAACAGGAAACCCAAGACCATTATGGCTTGGGTTCCTTATTCTAATTAGTTCTGTTTGTTTGTAGGTTCATCCACACAGGTTTAATAGCCTATGGTACGTAGACAGTGGATGCTCCCGACACATGACTGAGATCGTTCTCTCCTTCATGACTTCAAGCACATACAAGGAACTACTCTAGCATTCGATGGAGATTCAGAAGGTGGTAGAATTACAGGAGAAGGATCAGTGACGAACGGGATGTTGAGCTTTGACAGAGTGAACTACTATGAACAACTGAATTTCAATCTGCTAAGCGTGTCTCAAATCTGCGACAAAAAATATTCCACTCACTTTACAGACACTCACTGCTACATTCTGAAACCTGAATTTCAGGTCCATGAAGAATGGGTTGTGTTAAAGACTTCAAGGAAGAATAATACATATGTCTTAAACCTTTGTCTGCATCACCTAAGGAAGAAACATGTATTTTGTCTAAAACATCATTTGATTAGTCACAGACGTTTGGGGCACACTAACTTTAAAAATATGAACAAATTAGTCAAAGGAAACCATGTCATTGGTCTTCCTAAAAAAGAATTCAATTTTATTGATCAATGTTCAGCGTGCCTAAAAGGAAAACAACACAAATCTTCTCACAAAACCAAGCTTGTGAACACTAACAATACTCTGTTGAAGCTATTTCACATGGATCTATTTGGACCAACTCATGTAATGGGTATGGGAAAGAGTATTGTTTAGTGATCATTGATGACTTTTCTCGATTCACATGGGTGTTCGTCCTACTTCATAAAAACGAAGCATCCCAAATCATTCAAGAATTTATCACTAAAATTGAAAATCAACTTGATCTTAAGGTCAAAATAATAAGAAGTGATAATGGTACTGAATACAAGACTGAAAATATGAGTTCCTTTTGAGCAACCAAAGGCATTGCTCATCAATTCAGTGCAGCTAGAACTCCTCAACAAAATGGGGTAGCTAAAAGGCGAAATAGAACACTGATTGAAGCAGCAAGAACGATGCTAGCCGATGCTAAAATGCCAATCACTTTCTGGGCAGAAGCAGTTAACACATTCGTGCTTTGTGCAAAATCGAACTCTGATTGTTAAAGAAAGTAACATGACACCTTATGAACTAATCTTTCATAGGAGACCATTTATTGGATTCTCAAATCATTTGATTGTCCAATCTCAATATTAAACACCCGAGACCATTTGGGAAAATTTTCATCCAAGTCTGATGAAGGATTCTTTGTAGGTTATTCTTCTATTTCAAGGCTTATAGAGTGTTCAATCCTAGATTAAACATTATTGATGAATCTACAGATATTCAATTCAAGGAACATTTGTTTCCCAAATCTACAAATGGTCCTTACTGGTTGTTTAATATTGACACATTTACAAAATCATTTGACCAATTTGACTTGTCTAATGCAGGAAATACACATTCAAGTGACAGTTTATCAGCTGTAGCAAGAATAAATAAGTATCCATTGATTCCACCTATATTTGATGAACACATGAATGAAGATGTTCCTCTTCAAGCTGATCCCATCAGAAAACTGTCACAAAACCTTAGTGTTTCTTCTAAAGAAGGTCCCAGCCTAGTATCATCTCACTCAGATGACTTGTCAAATGAGATCAGAAATCAAAAACAAGCTTCTCATCCAGATGAAACACAAGGTACATCAAAATGATGCAAGCAATCTCAGTGCTGCTCAAGATGTAGCAGTTACTGAAACAGAAGTTGACAATCTTCATAATTCAACAACAATACAAGATGAATGTGCCTCTGACCATAATGAACTGAATGTCTCTAATCTTGATGTAATTATTGCTGGTGACACCATTCCAACCACAAAAATACACAAGAATAATCCAGTTGAAACCATTATTGGTGATCTTAATGAGAGGGCGACAAGAAGCAAGTCTAGTATTGCAAACATCTGTTTGTTCTTATGCTTTCTATGTCAAACAGTACCAAAAACATCAAAGAGGATGCACTGAAAATTATGTGTGAAGGAAGCAGTGAGTTTGCTGAAATTAACAAAGACAAGTTGGTCAATCAGTATGAAACATTCCACCACACCAAAGGAGAATCAATATCAAAACAACTGCACAGATTTGTACAGTTGGTAAATGACTTGGAAATCATGGGAGTCACTTACAATATTAAAGAACTTAACAAGAAAATGCTTCACAGTCTCCCTAAAAGCTGGAAGCAGAATGTCACCATGCTGAAAAATACTCTTGATATTGAGAGTACCACTCTAGACATTATGATAGCCAAAATTGAAGCTTTAGAACTTGATGAACGAAGCAGAAACCTGAGTGGACCAAGAGTGATTGAGGCTTACAAATTTCCTTCAGAATCTCATTCTGTTGAAAATGCTTTCATCACTAAGGAAGATGATTTCATCTCATCAAGAGATCAAATCAACAATACTAGGTTCATTGCAACTCCACCATTCAATCTTCCATCAACTTCATCCCAAGCACCTAAAGTCTCCACTGCTCCTCAAATCCCCTAGAAGACTCAAGATCAGAAGAGAAAAAGCCTACTTACAATGCCTTTGTTGCAAGCTTTCAAGCCTAACTGGGAGGAAGACTCACTTCTGCCCACCTAATTCAGGAAGATTTCAAAGAAATGGATCCTGATGATTTAAGGAAATGGATCTACAGTGGCAAATGGCAATGATTGCCATGAGAGCCAAGAAATTCTTCAGAAAAGGAAGAAAGTTGAGCTTGAATGAGAACACAAAACTTGGATATGATAAATCCAAGGTGAAATGCTTTAATTATGGCATGACTGGCCATTTCTCGAGAGAGTGCAATGCCCCCAAAAGAAACAACTATCAAAGGAACTCTCCAAGCCAATCATCATCACAGCTTAACTCAAGCTACCACTCCAACAATCAACAATCGCATTATCATCATTCTTATCATCAACAAACATACCAGAATCAACCACAGCCAACAAATCAAGCTCATGCAAGCAGTCAGCCTTCTGCCAGTATCCTTGTTATAAAACAAGATAGGATATGTGACTAGAGTGTGTATGTTGAGGAAGTCAAGCCTCAATTCCAAAATCATGCTCTTATTGCTCACATCAACGATGGACCATCTTCAATGCCTACTGAGGTAAAAACTAACCTTTGTAGTGAAAATGCATTAATGAATTACAAGAGTATAGGGAACACAACCATAAACTAGCAGATAAAATCAAAGAAGAAAAAGTGAAGTCAGAAACGATGAAGAGAGAACTAAAAATTTTTGAAATCCAAATCAAATCTCTCATTTCTGATATACAAAAACTGCATGGTGACAAATACACTCTTACAGCTGAAAATGAGCTACTTACTGAAAAGTTAGCTCAAGCTAAAGCTCAACAATCTATGATTAAAGTGAAACTTGAAAAGTTTCAAATGACTTCAGTCAGGTACAAGAGATGCTGGATTCGCAAAAGGATCCAAAGGACATGTCAGGGATTGGGTATAATTCATGTCCTCCGCCATACAATGACAATTACACTGTCATGCCTGACTTTGTCTCACTCTCTGAATGAATTGAACCTAAAACTATGGAACCTAAATCTGTAGTTAAACAAGTGAAAAATCCTCAAAACAAGCCTGATGTTTATTTCAAACCGATGAGGATAAAATCAAGTTAGGTCACCCAATCAAAATCAAAGAGTGTTCAGACAAGACAGTGAGTGTCATGAAAGCATCAAGCCCTGTAAAAGCAATTGCACCTTTTATAAAATTCATACCATCTGTTTTACAAGGCAAAAAGAAATATGTCAAGACAGTAAAACCCACTACTGAGAGTAGTTCTGATAATGAGATTATATCTCCATAAAATTCAAGCAAATCAGAAAAGGTTTCACTGGAAAAGAAACAAACTGTAAAACTGAGTTCAACACATAAAACATCATCAGACCCTCAATCATCAAGGCTAAGACAGGGAGTTAGGTTTGATATATGTAACAAGGAACATGTGGACCAGTTTGAGAAAGAAGTGAGAAATAGGCTGAAGAAACAGAAACAGCCTAGACAATTGAACAAAAGTAGTGTTGTGAAGCAAACTACTAATAGGGTTGATTCTAATTCATCACCTAAAGAAAAGAAAGTAACTCATCAAAAGAAAGTATCAGTTGAGTCACACAAAGAAAAATCTGATTCAAGAAACAAAAAAATGTATTATGATATTTGTGACATGTTCCATCACAAGACAGATAAATGCTTCTTCAATCAATATTGTTCTATCTGTGATGTGAATAATCACTCCACCAAAAATTGCTATTTCAACAAGTATTGTTCAATCTGTGACATGAACAATCATAATACATCTGATTGTTACTTTAATCAGAAGGGGTTGAGAATTCCCCAACACAAGCCCATCTAAAAAGCATCTACTGTGATGCACTCTGTTAGACCTCATCTTCATAATACTCAATCTTGGACACCTAGATCAACAAATGACAGAAATAACTTGAAGGATTTAAGGAAGGGTCAAAGAAATCATCTCACAATGAAACACAAACTTGACCTTCCTAAGGAAAAACCAACTTTTGATAATGAAACTCGGACTAAATTTTTACAAAGAAATAGAGACCAATGATTTTATTATTCATCTGAATCCTCAGTAGATGTTGATGAGATGATTCGACAATTCATCATCAAAAATCTCCCAGAACACCTCCATCCAAATCACAATTCAGAGGAAAATACCAGGAGGTGACTATTATGATTAGGAACGGGAAACCCAAGACCATCATGGCTTGGGTTCCTTATTCTAATTAATTCTTTTTGCTTGTAGGTTCATCCACACAGGTCTAATAGCTTATGGTATGTAGACAGTGGATGCTCCCGACACATGACTGGAGATCGTTCCCTCCTTCATGATTTCAAGTACATACAAGGAACTACTGTGGCATTCGGTGGAGATTCAGAAGGTGGTAGAATTACAGGAGAAGGATCTGTGACAAACGGGATGCTGAGCTTTGACAGAGTGAATTACTGTGAACAACTGAATTTCAATCTGCTAAGCGTGTCTTAGATCTACGACAAAAAATATTCCACTCACTTTACAGACACTCGCTGCTACATTCTGAAACCTGTATTTCAGATCCCTGAAGAACGGGTTGTCTTAAAGACTCCAAGGAAGAATAATACATATGTCTTAAACCTGTGTTCTGCATCACCTAAGGAATAAACATGTCTTTTGTCTAAAGCATCATTTGATGAGTCACAACTTTGGCATAGACGTTTGGGGCACACTAACTCTAAAAATATGAACAAGTTAGTCAAAGGAAACCATGTCATTAGCCTTCCTAAAAAAGAATTCAATTTTAATGATCAATGTTCAGCGTGCCTCAAAGGAAAGCAACACAAATCGTCTCACAAAACCAGGCTGGTGAACACTAACAATACTTCATTGAAGTTACTTCACATGGATCTTTTTGGACCAACTCATGTATGGGAAAGAAACAGTATTGTTTAGTGATCATTGATGACTTTTCTCGATTCACATAGGTGTTCTTCCTACTTCATAAAAATGAAGCATCCCAAATCATTCAAGAATTTATCACTAAAATTGAAAATCAACATGATCTTAAGGTCAGAATAATAAGAAGTGATAATGGTACAGAGTTCAAAAATGAAAATATGAGTTCCCTTTGTGCAACCAAAGGCAATGCTCATCAACTCAGTGCAGCTAGAACTCCTCAACAAAACGGGGTAGCTGAAAGGCAAAATAGAACACTGATTGAAGCAGCAAGAATAATGCTAGCCGATGCTAAACTGCCAATCACCTTCTGGGCAGAAGCAGTTAACAGATCGTGCTTTGTGCAAAATTGAACTCTGATTGTTAAAGAAAGTTAC
Source organism: Flaveria trinervia (assembly GCA_025506515.1). Lineage (NCBI taxonomy): Eukaryota > Viridiplantae > Streptophyta > Magnoliopsida > Asterales > Asteraceae > Flaveria > Flaveria trinervia. The sequence goes on from CM046445.1 coordinate 34,112,138, forward strand.
ATTACACCTTATGAACTGATCTTTCATAGGAAACCATTTATTGGATTCTTAAATCATTTGGTTGTCCAGCCTCAATATTAAACACCCGTGATCATTTGGGAAATTTTTTATCCAAGTATGATGAAGGATTCTTTGTAGGTTATTCTTCTGTCTCAAAGGCTTACAGAGTGTTCAATCCTAGATTGAACATTATTGATGAATCTACAAATGTTCAATTCAAAGAACACTCGTTTCCCAAATCTACAAATGGTCCTGACTGGCTGTTTGATATTGACACATTTACAAATTCATTTGACCAATTTCACTTGTCTGATGCAGGAAATATACATTCAGGTGATACTTCATCAACTGTAGAAAGAAGAGATAATTATCCATTGATTCCACCTACATCTGACAAACATATGAACGAAGATGTTCCTCTTCAAGCTGATCCCATCATACAACTGTCACAAAACCTTAGTGTTTCTTCTGAAGAAGGTCCCAGCCTAGTACCATCTCACTCAGATGACTTGTCAATGAGATCAGAAATCAAAAATAGGCTTATCATCCAGTAGAAACACAAGGTACATCAAATGATGCAAGCAAGCTCAGTGCTGCTGAAGATGTAGCAGTTACTGAAATAGAAGTTGACAATCTTCATAATTCAACAACAATACAAGATGAATGTGCCTATGACCATAATGAACTGAATGTCTCCAATCTTGATGTAACTACTGCTGGTGACACCATTCCAACCACAAGAATACACAAGAATCATCCAGTTGAAACCATTATTGGTGATCTTAATGAGAGGATGACAAGAAGCAAGTCCAGTATTGCAAACATCTGTTTGTTCTCATGCTTTATATGTCAAACAGTACCCAAAAACATCAAAGAGGCACTTCAAGACAATAGTTGGATTGAAGCATTGCAGGAAGAATTGCTCCAATTCAAGAAGCAAGAAGTATGGCAGCTGGTAGATCTTCCCGAAGGACAATACCCTATCGGTACCAGATGGTTGTACAGGAACAAGACTGATGATAGAGTGATCATCATCAGAAATAAAGCAAGACTAGTGTCACAGGGATACACTAAGAAGAAGGAATCGACTACGACGAAGTGTTTGCTTCTATTGCCAGACTAGAAGCAATCAAAATCTTTCTTGCATATTTTGCGTCCATGAAATTTACTATTTATCAAATGGATGTAAAGTGTGCCTTCCTATATGGAAAGATTGCTGAAGAAGTCTATATGAGTCAACCACCTAGCTTTGAAGATCCAGATTTCCCTCATAGAGTTTATAAGCTTGACAAAGCTCTGTATGGTCTTCACCAAGCACCAAGAAAGTGGTATGAGACTCTATCATCCTTTCTTCTTGAACATGGGTATGAAAGAGGAAAGGTTGATCAGACTCTCTTTAGAAGAATAGGATGAAAAGACATGTTGTTAGTCCAGATCTACGCGGATGACATTATATTTGGATCGACAAACAAGCAACTCTGCAAAGAATTTGAAGACCTTATGCATTCAAAGTTCTTAATAAGTGCTATGGGGGAACTCACCTTCTTTCTAGGGGTGCAAGTCCAACAGACAGCAGATGGAATCTTCATCAATCAATCAAAATATGTAGACCACATGTTGATGAAATTTCACTTTGCCAACTGTCAGTCCATAAGAACTCCTGTGGATACTAAAGTGAGGATTGGACCTGATCCTGAAGGCAAACCAGTGGATCAAACTCACTATCGATCAATGATCGGTTCACTTATGTATCTAACGGCCAGTAGGCCTGACATAATGTTTGGTGTTTGTGTGTGTGCCAGATATCAAGCTGATCCAAAAGAATCACATGTGAATGCAGTCAAGAGGATATTCAGATATCTGAAGGGCAAACCAGCTCTTGGATTATGGTATCCAAAGGAAAGAGAATTTAATCTCTATGCATACATAGATAGTGATTATGGAGGATGCAACTTCAATAGAAAATCCACTTCTGGAGGTTGTGAATTTCTTGGTCCTAGACTGGTATCTTGGCAATCCAAGAAGTAGACAAATGTATTTGTGTCCACTGCAGAACCTGAGTATATTGCTACATCAGCATGTTGCTCTCAAGTACTCTGGATTCAAAACCAGATGCTTGACTATGGTTTTAACTTCTTGCACACTCCAATTTCTATTGAGAACACAACTGCTGTCTTTATAACTAATAATCCAGTTCAGCACTCAAAAACAAAACATATTGGGAACAGATATCAGTTTTTGAGAGATTGTGTTGAAAAGGGTTTAATCAAATTGATTCAAGTACCATCTGAAAATCAATTAGCTGATTTGTTTACCAAGGCATTTGAACCTAGTAGGTTGGAATTTCTGGTTCAGTCAATTGGCATGATTAACCTTGAGTAAAAACTATGAAAAACATCAAAAACAATTTAAAACATCAGAAAAACCACAAAAAGAAATCAATTTTGATAAAGAAAAGAATTCTATGGAAATGATATAATTACAGTCGTTATATCATTCACTATGCTTAATTTCAAAATGTAAAAGACTGAAATGACTTACCAGATATGTTGGTAGGCTCAACTTGGAAGAAACGATACATGTAGTGATGAATTAAAGACATATTCAATTATGAAACACTCATCACAAAGTACAAGTATGTATTGGCTTATCTGAATGCATGTGTGTGTAGTATCCTAAACACACCAGGTAATGATACTTTAAGAATCTCTTTCACCACATCATGTTTCATCTTTGTTTTGCTAAGCAAAGACCTGATGAAACTTGCACATAGTGCAGATGTCATGATCCAAAAGATTCCCAATGTGGAACACATTCAAAATTGGATGAATCAACAAAGTAATACATTCCAAGTGAATGAACAAAAGAATCTTATGATGGATCACCTTCCAAAGTGAAGTGAAAAGAATCCCAATGTGGATCAACATGAAAAAGGATCAAATTAAAAGAATCCCAATGAGGATCAGTGAAAATGAGATTTCATGACTTAAGTAACCTGGTAAGAAAAGTTGTGAAAAAGTTCTACCATGCATTGTATAAGGATGGTTGATCATTCCATGCTTGTGTGTGTGAGGTACACATTGAATAATTAATCAACCAAAAACATGATAAAAATCACTTGCATCAAAATATTAACCTGGTATGAGTTTAAGAGGACAAATATACCTTCAATCATTAAGTTCATATACATGTCCATTTAATCAGAAAGGATGCACATGTGTAATGCAATATTGATATGATCCCAACAAAAGATATAATTCTCTTCATCACAAATAGTCAAAAAAAATTACAATAAAGTTTTAAAACTTTAAAGTTTCTATCCAACTGTGGATATAAATTTTAGGGGAGAAATTTAGAACTTTGAGTAAGTCTAAATTTTTGGTTACTATCTTAGATTACTTTCAAAACAAAACAAAAAGAATTTGGAAAACAAAACAAGAAGAATTTGGATGTTGTTGCAAAATGTTACACCATAGTATCTCAGACTATGCAGATTATTGGAAGCATGAAAAGATCAAGATCAGTCGAAATTGGGAAACTTGTATCAATTATAACATACAAGTCAATCCAAGCGAGAATTGACAACATCAACAGTCAACTTCATAAGAAAATTTAGTCAAGGACAATACTTCATAATATGAAAAGCCAAATCAGACACATTATCTTTGATTAAGTTCAAAGCTAATGCAAGTAAGTGCATTGATTAATGCGGGTGAAGGTAACCATGCATATAATCAATGCCTCTTTAAATGGTAAATTTGTTCAGCCGCATTTACTACAGAAGTCAAATGCTGATGAACTTTGTTCAACCGCATTAGCTACAGTAGACAAATTCTAAGGAACATCTCTCTTTCACATTTGCTACAGTGCAATGCTCATCAAAATGCTGATGGATTTTGATCTTTCGCATTTGCTACAATGCAATGCTGATCAAAATGCTGGACTTTGATCATTTGCATTTGCTACAGTACAATGTTCAAATGCTGCTGTTAATCATTCGCATTTCCTACAGTGCTCAATGCTAATTAAGTTTACTCTTCCGCATTGAACATAGTTAACAAATGCAGATGACAGAAAACAAAATCTTATTCGCATTTGCTATAGTGCTCAATGCTGATGAAGTTTACTCTTCCTCATTGAACATAGTTAACAAATGCAGATGTCAGAAAAATAAGTTATAAACCTTCGCATTTGCTACAGTGTCTAAATGCGGATGTCTTAAAACTCACAAGTTCAACTCTTCTGCATTTACAACAGTGAATTCGAAAAGACAAAAGTTCAAGTTGCCTTCGGCATTTGCTACAGTTAGAAAATGCGGTTGACCAAAAAGACAAAAATTTCGCTTCCACATTTGCTACAGTTAGCAAATGCAGTTGACCAAAAAGACAAAAATTTCACTCCCGCATTTGGTATGGTTAGCAAATGCGGTTGAACAAAAACACAAAAATTTCACTTATTAACCTAAATCAAACAATGAGTTTCGGATTGTTGACCTAAATCAAACAATGAACCAGATAATAATGAAGAACACCAAAATCAAACTTATTAATGTGATGTAATACACATTTTCGACTTCAATAAATATACAAATTGATAGGAATTCAACTGATATTGAAAACCTTGATAATCATGTTTACAGCAAAAAACAGAGCAAAATGAAAAAGAAAAATATGTAACAAATCAAAGTCACATCATCTATTGAATGATTCAAACATAGAAACTATGATTGTCAAACAACAAACTCACAAGTTGTTGCAACAACAATGATATAGTAATGCTAAACATTCAATTTTGACCATGAGCAGTCAAACTGATAACTGACACACATGTCTCTTGTGCAGATTACATGGCCAATCTTACATGGAGTAAGGTCCATAATGTCAGTGCTTATTTAAACCCTGATGTCCCAGAAGTAGAGGGACTAAGAGACATCACAGATTCATCACTACCACAAGGATAGCATATGCCATCACAGTCAGACCAACTATCTATGAGAACCTCATAAGGTCTTTCTGGAACACAGCTGAAGTTGTTGAAGCTGATGGCATTAGATCACTTACTAGGAGAATCAACAGTGAACATACATTGATGATCACTAAAAAGTCTGTTAGAAGATGTTTACGATTTGGTGATGATGCAAATACTCCTTTGGAACTGAATGATGAATACATAACCACTTTTTTTGCTGAAATTGGTTATGAAAGAGGATATGATGCTAAGCATATTGCTAAAGGATTGGTTGACTTACCATGGAGATTCCTTATTCACATATTTCAACACTGCTTGTCAAAGAGAAAAACAAGATGGAATGACATTCCAGTCCTCACATCATCAGCTATCTGTGCTCTCTGCACCAATAGGCCATTTAATATGGCTGCATATATTTTCAATGTCCTGGTTTCAAATATTAGAGAAGGGAAAAGATACAAGTTTTTGATGTATCAAAGATTCCCAATTCCTGATCAATGAATCATTCCCTGATATTGCAAATGAAGGACATGTGCTTGATATTCCTCACTATGATGCAAGATCATACAAGTATATAAAGAAGAGAGACCCTAGAAACTTTTATAGTGGGGCTCACTCTCCTCTTCTGCCTTGGATGTTGCAACAAATAAATCAAGAAGAACAACCATCTCCATAACCATCACCATAACCATCACCACAACCTGCTGCTCAACTATCACCAATACCATCACCAATACCATCACAAATACCATCACCAATACCATCACCAATACCATCACCACAATCATAACCACTTTCAACTCCACAAACATTACCACAAACTTCACCACAACTTTCACCACAACCATCTCCACAAACATTACCACAACCAACACCACAATCAACTCCACAACCAACTCCACAACCATCACCACAACATCTCCTCAACCAACACCACCATCTCATCAATCACCAATACAATTACCTCAACCTTCACTTATATCACCTCTTTATCACTCTCCAATATCATACCACAACAATCACCTATATCCCCTTTTCAACCTGTGCCATCACCAGATTACCCTGCTGATATAAGAGGATCAACTAGTGCTTCTAAACCTTCCAAATCATCTTCTGATGAGGTGGATCATCACACTCATATGCCTGCAAAAACAACAACTTCTGAGCCTGCTCCTCAGAGAGTTTTGTTGATTCAAATGTTAACAGACCAGATGAGAAGGATGAAACGATTACTGAATTGATGTAAAAGATTGAAAGAATGGAGAGAATTCTAAACAGAAGGGCAAGAATCATAGATGATAGAATTCTAGAACTAGATGAGAAGGAACAGAAGCTGAAAGATCTTAAGATAAACATAAGGCTGAATTGACTGAGAAAGATAAGGAAATTGAAGTTGTAAAGGCTGCCCTTAATCATTCAAGAGAAGAAGTCAGTGGACATATTGACACTCTTGAAATTCAAACAATAGCAATGGAGGAACAAGAAAATATCATAGAAGAACAAGCTAATACCATCTCCAAACTTGAAAAAGAAATTGATAGCAAGAACAAAAGGATATCTGAGCTTGAAATGATGATTAAGATCCAAAGAAATGAAGTGGATGATGAGATGAGAAAGAAGAACAAGAAAAGGTTGATGTTGATGACAACATTCAGTTGATGAAAATGAAGAACAAGAGGGTAATACAAGTCAGACAGAGCATAAGGAACACAGTCTAGAAATGGTGATTTATTCTGGAGAAACCTCTGCTGATCACACTGAAAAAAGCTGAGTTTGAAGAACTTTTCAGCACACTAGACAGCTTTACTTTTGAAGAATTCAATGTTGATAGTGATTTCTGGGAGTTTGTAAACAACCTAAAAGCTGATTCTGATCCAATTGTGTTCATTCCAAAATCTCCAGAACCTTGGAGAAAGAGTTGAACATGTAGATTGTTCCTCTAGTGTCTCTAACTGAAGAGCAAAGAGAAAGAATAAGAGAAATGGTTGAACAATAAAGAGAGAAAGAAAAAGAATCAGAAAAAGAAAAGCAAGAAATGAATGTGGATGAACAAGTACAAACAGCACCCAAGAGAATGCCTGAAGTAATAGAAAAGGGTGAAGCTTCAAGCCTTAACTTCAAACTTACTCACGAAAAAGGAAATACTTAGGTCAAAAGGCTAAGGGTAAGAGACCAATAGTTGAAGAAGAACCAGTTACAAAACAAAAAGATGACGCCGGAAGTCTAGCAGCAATTGCTGAATTTTTGGAAGAACATGAGCAGGCAGAAGCTCAATTGAAGAAATTGGCTGGTGCAATTGATTTAGAAGAAGGTGAGATTGCTGGTGGATATGAAGCTGAAAAGGATGTTCTTATGGATAATCCCATGAAAGCAGAACAGACAGTGGAAGACATGGTATCCAAAGCACAAACTGATGACTTGATGATTAAAGCCATGTTTCTGATCAATCAAGGTTATGATCTTGATGAAGTGTTTGGAATGACTTATGAAGGCATGAAGGAGGAGGAAGAGAAAGTAAAAAGGTTGCTTGATCCACCAATTGAAACTGAGTATGAAAAAGCAATCTTCAAAGATACTACTGTGCATAAAGGTTCTTGTGTGAAAAAAACATCTGGGTATGATAGACCATTGCCAAGACAGACTCCTGTATCCAAGCTATCATCAATAAAAAGATCATCTCCAATTCATGAGCCACTTTTTACTGATCCTTATAGTATGACTGATAAGGAAATCAAGGATTACCTCACAAATCAAGGCTTCACCAAAAGAAAGTTGGCTAACATAAAGACAAATTCTTTAAGAGCTACTACTCTCAAGATGATAAATGAGAAGAAAGAATAATTAAAGTAGTTAGAAGAAGAGGTGCTTAACAAGAACCCAAGAGCAAGAGTGTCTGCACATGACATGAGTCTTACTCATAAAGATCAAGATTATCTTGCACCTGTCATTCATAGATATCCAGAGTGGTTTGCTAAACCTCTCAACTGAAGCTTCAAGAAGGGTTGACCACTACTGGGATGATCAGAGGAATATCTACTCCAAAAGGCAAAACAGATCAAAAATTATTGCCTGGAAGTATGATAGTGCACGGAACATGTTTATGGTCAAAAGGATCTCTAGCTTAGTGCAATTCTTAGAACTCTGCTTTGGTAAATACACTTGAGATTCATGACTGAAAGAACTGGCCAACCTAGAGCTGATCAACCGCAATGCCATGTTGAGAGGGTATGAATTTGAAGGAATACTCAAAATGTTCAAAAGAACAAACAACTTCAACACTTTGAAAGCTACATGCATGATGAAAGACAAAACATTCAAGAATCCACTAGAAAAGAAACAAACAAAACCAGCTGAAGAAGTTGTATTCCCTGAACTTATAGCCAAACATACTGAAGCCTTGAAAAGAAAAATGGTAGCTTGTACACATTCCTCAATTCCAATTTCAAATATGTTTTATGATGAGAAGACATATGAGTTAGTGATTGAGAGGAAACGGGGAGGAAAAGAGGGTGCTGAGATCATATTATTTAGTGGTTATGAAGTGAGATTACTGGATCAATCATACATTCAATACATCTATACAAGACACTTCAGAGAGATATCAAACAAACTAGGTGAAGAAGATCTAAATTTCTTTCTGAAGTTATGATCAGTGCAAAAAGAGAGAAAAGAAAGAAGAAGAAGACACCTCTCCAATTGGGCAACAGTGTCAAGCTTGAAGTTAATGTAGATGGTTCCCTATTGATTCATAGAGAGGGACTTTCAACAGTTTCTCTTTGGGAACCTATTTCTTTGAAGAAGCTACAACTTGAAGCAATCCATGATATGAGCAGAATGAAGATTCATGTACTAAGCAAGGATAAAATGTTAGAGGCTTAAGATTTTGTCAACATGATCAAAGCAATTCTAGATCCAAGACAAGTTCCACCTTTTGTATCATCAAAAGACCCAACTGAATCATCACAACATCAATCACCTCCCAAACATTGAGGAAACCTAGGCTGTATAATCCTTAGGGGGAGTATTGTTACACCCTGAAAAGATCATACATTCCAACTTAATGGGTGAATTGATGATTGCTCAGCTGGAATCCCACAAGTCCAAGAAGAAATACGAATGAAGATCTGCAAGGAAAATAACAAGTGTTATCTTCCGCATTAGTTAATGCGGAAGACCTAACTCTGATGCGGACAAGTGTTTACTCTACCACATTGACTAATGCGTAAGACATAATACTAATGATGAAGAACAAGTTACTCTTCCGCATTGACTAATGCAGAAGAACAAAAGAAGATGCGGACAAGACTTTTCTCATCCGCATTGACAAATGCGGATGACCGACCAAATGCGCATAAGTATTTGTTCATCCGCATTAACCAATGCGGATGACCAACTTACTAATGCGGATGATCATGTGGAGATGTTGATCAATATTATCTCATTCGCATTTGTCAATGCAGATGAACAAGTAGAGATGCGGATCAAGACTTAGACTAGTTTCTGATGTAATAGGTCAGGGGTAGTTTAGTCATTTTGTAAAGGCATCTTGTCTGCCTATAATAGAATAGTTTACCTCGTACTGAGGTGACGACAGATAGATAGAGAATTTTTGTTGTAATTATTCTCTGTAATTTATCAACTTTCATGTATCAATACAAACATCATTTATGAGTATTTTTCTTGCTTTGAATGTTCTTTGATTTTTTGTTTCCGCCACTCAATCATTGACTTGATTATCATATTTTATTCACAGTAAGAATATCACTCTTACTCAACCCCAGTCAACAAGTCAGCTTCTGAAAATGAAGAAAAAGAAGGTGATACAAGTCAAACGAAGCATAAGGAACAAAGTCTAGAAATGGTGGTATACTCTGGAAACACAGATGATTCTCACACTGTGAAAGCTAAATTTGAAGATCTTTTTAGTGCATTAGACGGTTTTTCATCTGAAAAATTCAGTATAGATGATGACTTTTGGGAATTTGTAAACAATCAAAGGACTGATTCAGAGCCTATTGTATTCATCCCTAATTCACTAGTTCCTTTGGAGAGGGAGTTGACCATGCACATTGTCCCTGCTGTGTCTTTACCTGAAGAATAGAAAGAAACAATAAAAGAGATGTATGAAAAAGAAAAAGAAAAGGAAAAAGAAACAGAAAAGAAAGAGGAGGAGAAAATTGAACTTAATGATCAAGAGCCAATCAAATCTGAAAAAGTACCTGAAGTAGTAGGAAAAGTTGAAACTTCAAGCCCTCAACTTCAAACTTACTCAAGAAAAGAAAATATTTAGCAAAAAAGGCTAAGGGTAAGAGACAAGTGGTTGAAGAAGAAACATTTAAGAAAAAAAAGATGACCCCAGAAGCTTGGCAGCAATTGCTGAATTTCTGGAAGAGCATGAGCAGACTGAAGCTCAATTGAAGAAATTAGCTGGTGTACTTGATTTAGAAGAAGGAGAGATTACCGTGGATATGATGCTGAAAAGGATGTTCATATGGACAGTCCTATGAAAACAAAACAGACAGTGGAAGAAACGGTGTCCAAAGCCCAAACTGATGACTTAATGATCAAAGCAATGTTCTGATCAATCAAGGATATGATCCACATGAAGTATTTGGAATGACATATGAAGGAATGAAAGAAGAGGAAGATAAAGTGGAAAGGCTGCTTGATCCAAACATTCAAACAGAATATGAAAAAGCAATCACCAAAGATGCTCTAATGCATAAAGAATCTTACATTAATGAACCAACCGGGTATGAAAGACCATTGCCAAGAAAGGCTCCCCTACACAAGTTGTCTTCAATGAAGAAATCATCCCTAACTCATGAACCACTATTTCCTGATCCTTATAGTATGTCAGATAAGGAAATGAAGGACTATCTTTCAAGTCAAGGCTTCACAAGAAGGAAGATTAGGAACATGAAAACCAACTCATTAAGGGCTGCAACTCTTCAACTGATTAATGACAAGAAAGAAAAACTTAAGAAGCTAGAAGAAGAATTGTCAAGCACTAAGCCAAGAAATAGAGTATCAGCTGAAGACATGATGTTGAATCAAAAAGACCAAGAACTACTAGCTCCTGTACTACACAAGTACCCTGAATGGTTTGCAGAACCATCTCAGTTGAAACTGCAAGAAGGATTGACCACTATAGTGCTGATCAAATGGGTGTCTACTCCCAATGGAAAAGTTGATCAAAAGATAATTGCTTGGAAGTATGACAGTACATGGAATATGTTCTTGGTGAAAAGGATCTCAGGGCTAGTACAATTCTTTCAGAGTACTCAGCTCTTGTAAATGCCCTGGAGATTCATGATTTGAAAGAACTAGCTCAACTTGAACTAACAATCATGCAGCTATGTTCAGGGGAAATGAATTTCAGAACATACTTAAGATGTTTAGATGAACAAACAACTTCAATTCATAAAGAAAATATGCGTGAGAAAAGATAAAACATTTGTCAATCCTCTTGAGAAGAAGAAAAAGATGCAAGCAGAAGAGATTGTATTCCCTGAGCCAAAGGTGAAGCCAACATAATCACTAAAGAGGAAAATGGTGTCTGGTACTCATTCCTCCACACATATCTCAAATGTGTACTATGATGAGAAAACTTATGAGATGGTGATTGAAAGGAAGTGGGGAGGAAAGGAGGGAGCTAAAATCAGATTATTTAGTGGATGTGAGGTTAGATTGCTTCATGAATCATACATCCACTACATATACACCAGACACTTTAGGGAATTAAATAATAAATTGGGAGAGTTAGATATGCATTTTTTTCTAAAGTGCATCAAGCTGCTAAAGCTGGTCTATGATCAGATAAGAGCTAAAAGAGACAAAAGAAAGAAGAAGAAGACACCATTGCAGCTTGGGAATATTGTAAAACTTGAGGTTGATGTGGGGGCGGGGAGCTTACTGATTCATAGAGATGGACTTTCTACAATTTCTATTTGGGAGCCTATATCACTAAATAAGCTGCCAATGGAAGCCATCTACAACATGAGCAAGATGAAGATTCATGTGCTAAGCAGAGACAGGATGTCAGAAGCAACAGATTTTGTGAATATGGTCAAAGCTATACTGGATCCTACTAAAGCTGCATTCATTTTACCCACAGAAGACCCAGCAGAATCCTCACAACATCAATCACCTCCCAAAGATTTTGGAAAACCAGGCTGTATAATCCTTAGGGGGAGTATTGTTGGACCCTTGAAAGGATCATACATGCCAACTCAATGGGTGATTTGATGATTGCTCTGTTGAAATCCCTTAAGTCCAAGAAGAAATGCGGATGAAGAATCTGCTAAGAAGAACAAAGTATTGTCTCCCGCATTTGTCAAATGCGGAAGACATAAAACAAATACGGACAAGTATTTGTTCTTCCGCATTGACAAATGCGGAAGACCAAGAATGAATGCGGACAAATATTTACTCTTCCGCATTGACTAATGCGGAAGACTAAAAGTGAATGCGGACAAGAGTTTGCTCATCCGCATTGACAAATGCAGATGACCGAACAAATGCGCATAAGTATTTGTTCATCTGCATTAACCAATGCGGATGACCAACATACTAATGCGGATGACCAACATACTAATGCGGATGATCAAGTGAAGAAATGCTGATCAAGTTAACTCGTCCGCATTTTTCAATGCGGATGAACAAGCAAAGATGCGGATGAAGACTTAGACTAATTTTGATGTAATAGGTCAGGGGTAGTTTAGTCGTTTTGTAAAAGGGATCTTGTCTGCCTATAAATAATAGATACCTCGTACATGAGGTGATGGGTGATATATAGAGAATTTTGGTTGTAATTTTTTTCTTCATAATTTATCAACTTTCCTATATACAATACAAAAGCATTTATGAGTAATTTTCTTGCATTGAATGTTCTTTGATTGTTTGTTTCCGCCATTCAATCACTGACTTGATTACCATATTCGATTCACAGTAAGAATCTCACTCTTACTCAACCCCAGTCAGTTTGAGGATGGTAAGCTGTGCTTAGATCCAATTGAGTACTCAAGAGTTCTTGCATAGACGACAAAAAATAGGAAGTGAAACGAGCGTCTCGGTCGGATATGATGTGCAAAGGAACCCCATGATGACTTACATTTTCATTAATGTACATACAAGCCAATCTTGATGTCTTGTAAGTGTCATGTATGGGTATAAAATGTGCCGACTTGGTCAATCGGTCAACGATCACCCATATGCTAGCAAGACCTCGAGAGGTAGGGGTATTTTTAGTTATGAAGTCCATGGATATGTGTTCCCATTTCCACATAGGAATCTCGGGTTGCTCACGTAATCTACTTAGACGTTGATGTTTGGCTTTAATCTTCGTACACATAAGGCACTTAGCTACATAAGTCGCTATGTCTTTCTTCATTCCAGGCCACCAATATTGACCACGCAGGTCCATATACATCTTATCGGAGCCAGGATGAATAGAATAACAATTTTGATGAGCTTTGTTCATGAAAAAGTACGAAGATTATCACGATTTGGAACCCCAATTTGATTTGTGAAATACATCTACTCATTGGTTTCGTTCCAATTGAGCTAGAAGGTTATGCTCCAATTCACCTTCATTCTTCCTTTGTGTCAAAGAGGTAAGCGCTTCGCGAACCTTGAAAAGTTGGCAATGAATTACCGGTAATAACCACAAGACCAAGAAAGAACAAACTTCGGTCGAGTTGTAGGAACACACCAATTCTTCACAGCTTCCATCTTTGCAGGGTCAATGTGAATTTCCTTGCTATTCATCATATGTCCTAGAAATTGACCTTTCTCAAGCCAAAATTCACACTTTGAGAACTTCGCATACAATTGTTCCTTCTTTAACAACTCAAGAACTAGTCGTAGATGAAGATTTTGATCAGTGTTGGACTTGGAATAGATAAGTATGTCATCAATGAATACGATCACAAACTTGTCTAGATAAGGCTTGCATACTCGATTCTTGAGATCCATGAAGACAACAGGAGCATTTGTTAAACCAAAAGGCATAACCATGAACTCATAGTGCCCATATCGAGTACATAACACAGTCTTTGGGATATCATCATCATGAACTTGTATTGATGGTATCCAGAATGTAAATCAATCTTCGAGAAAATGGTAGCTCCTAGAAGTTTGTTGATAAGCTTGTTAAGTTCACAATAGTCGATGCACATACGAAAGGACCCATCTTTCTTCTTCACGAACAGAACGGGTGCACGCCAAGGTGAAGAGCTAGGATGAATAAAACTTTCTCGGATAGTTCATTGTAACACCCGGTTATTTTAAAGTCAAAGGAAAAGAGAATAAAGTGAAAGAAAAAAGGAAAGAAATAAAACGCAAGTCTAAGGGTAAAAAGTGTCCAAAAAGACAAAATGTTTGAATAGTGGGTGTAAAAGGTGGTATGGCCGCCCATATGTTACATACCCTCTGATTTTTGGGTTTTAGAGAGAGAGAGAGAAAGAGCAGCAAGTTCTCGTTTTGAAGGAAGAACAAGAATGAGTTCGAATTCAAGGTAGGATTCATGCTTTTATGGTGTTCTTGGCTGGTCTTATCCTCGGGTCTATGCTATGTGGTGTTGTATGTGTTTGGGTATGTTTAATGGTTTTCTAGGAGTTTGAATTCAACTTGCAAACGAGTTTGGAAGAAGCTATACTCAAGAGCTATAAAGGTGAGTTCTAGGACCCCTCTTTTACTGGTTTTGAACTGATTTTGGGGCTGGAATGCATAAATGTATATTTTTATATAGCTGGTTTTGGACCCGTATGCTTGATGTGTGTATGATGATGTTATGGATGTGATGTGTGAGTATGTCATGCTTTATGATGTATGATTGTGTTTTAAGGCTTAGAGGGTAAGATTAAGCTTAGGACATGATGATGGTGCATGGAATTGAATATGATGTTTTCGACCCATTTGATAAGTTTTTAACCTGCCTAGGTGGTGGAAGTAAATGCGGATGAAAAGGGTTAACGTGGATGAGCAATAACCATGGCTAGCTCAATGCGGATGAAGTCAATGCGGATGAGCATTGGCTAAGTGCAGCAAATGCGGATGAGCATTTGACTATGTAAGGAATGCGGATTGAGCATTGGCTAAGTGCAGAAATGCGGATGAGCATTTGACTATGTATGGAAATGCAGATGATCATTGGCTAAGTGCAGGAAATGCAGATGAGCATTGACTGTGTATGGAAATGCGCATGAGCAAGTAAGTCAATGCGGATGAAGTGAGTCAATGTGGATGAGCATTTGACTAAGTATGGCAATGCGGATGAGCAAAATAAGTCAATGCGGATGAATTGAGTTAATGCGGATGAGCATTTGACTAAGTATGGAAATGCGGAGAGTTAGGCAATGCGGATGACAAATGCGGATGAAGTAAAGTAAATGCAGATGAAGTAAAATCCAATGGGATGGACTATAGCGAATGCGGATGAACTGTAGGAAATGCGGATGACTATAGAAATGCGGATGAACACTTAGAAAAATTCTGACCTTTTTGGAGAAAAAGAGGTAATGTAGGCTTTGACCTAGGAGATTCTCGGGGTTTATGAATGTTGATTTATGGGGTCATAGATGGTATGATGGGTATGTAATGATGTGTGCTTATGCATGATGATGATGATGATGATGTTGCATGGTTAGCATGATGTATGTTATGTATGTATGATGCCCTGCATGATGATGTATGAATGATAATGTTTATGTTCCTTGTGATGATGTATGATTATCTTTCCTATGGCTTTACGTGTTATGATAATGAATGAATGAACGAGGAACATGATGAGAATGCATGCATTAATATATGAATACGAAAGCCTTGCAAAAAAATGTATGGAGGTTCACACCCAATGAAGGGTGCTAGCTCAACTGTGGCGGGTTCGCTAGCCCAAAAGGATGCACACTGGTGTCTAATCCTTGTGATTGAAACGAGCGTCTCGGTCGGATATGATGTGCAAAGGAACCCCATGATGACTTACATTTTCATTAATGTACATACAAGCCAATCTTGATGTCTTGTAAGTGTCATGTATGGGTATAAAATGTGCCGACTTGGTCAATCGGTCAACGATCACCCATATGCTAGCAAGACCTCGAGAGGTACGGGGTAGTTTAGTTATGAAGTCCATGGATATGTGTTCCCATTTCCACATAGGAATCTCGGGTTGCTCACGTAATCTACTTAGACGTTGATGTTTGGCTTTAATCTTCGTACACATAAGGCACTTAGCTACATAAGTCGCTATGTCTTTCTTCATTCCAGGCCACCAATATTGACCACGCAGGTCCATATACATCTTATCGGAGCCAGGATGAATAGAATAACAATTTTGATGAGCTTTGTTCATGAAAAAGTACGAAGATTATCACGATTTGGAACCCAAATTTGATTTGTGAAATACATCTACTCATTGGGTTTCGTTCCAATTGAGCTAGAAGGTTATGCTCCAATTCATCCTTCATTCTTCCTTTGTGTCAAAGAGGTAAGCGGCTTCGCGAACCTTGAAAAGTTGGCAATGAATTACCGGTAATAACCACAAGACCAAGAAAAGAACAAACTTCGGTCGGAGTTGTAGGAACACACCAATTCTTCACAGCTTCCATCTTTGCAGGGTCAATGTGAATTCCTTGGCTATTCATCATATGTCCTAGAAATTGACCTTTCTCAAGCCAAAATTCACACTTTGAGAACTTCGCATACAATTGTTCCTTCTTTAACAACTCAAGACTAGTCGTAGATGAAGATTATGATCAGTGTTGGACTTGGAATAGATAGTATGTCATCAATGAATACGATCACAAACTTGTCTAGATAAGGCTTGCATACTCGATTCTTGAGATCCATGAAGACAACAGGAGCATTTGTTAAACCAAAAGGCATAACCATGAACTCATAGTGCCCATATCGAGTACATAACACAGTCTTTGGATATCATCATCATGAACTTGTAATTGATGGTATCCAGAATGTAAATCAATCTTCGAGAAAATGGTAGCTCCTAGAAGTTTGTTGATAAGCTTGTTAAGTTCACAATAGTCGATGCACATACGAAAGGACCCATCTTTCTTCTTCACGAACAGAACGGGTGCACGCCAAGGTGAAGAGCTAGGATGAATAAAAACTTTCTCGGATAGTTCATTGTAACACCCGGTTATTTTAAAGTCAAAGGAAGAGAAGAATAAAGTGAAAGAAAAGAAGGAAAAGAAATAAAACGCAAGTCTAAGGGTAAAAAGTGTCCAAAAAGACAAAATGTTTGAATAGTGGGTGTAAAAGGTGGTATGGCCGCCCATATGTTACATACACCTCTGATTTTTGGGTTTTAGAGAGAGAGAGAAAGAGCAGCAAGTTCTCGGTTTTGAAGGAAGAACAAGAATGAGTTCGAATTCAAGGTAGGAATTCATGCTTTTATGGTGTTCTTGGCTGGTCTTATCCTCGGGTCTATGCTTATGTGTGTTTGTATGTGTTTGGGTATGTTTTAATGGGTTTCTAGGAGTTTGAATTCAACTTGCAAACGAGTTTGGAAGAAGCTATACTCAAGAGCTATAAAGGTGAGTTCTAGGACCCCTCTTTTACTGGTTTTGAACTGATTTTGGGGCTGGAAATGCATAAATGTATATTTTTATATAGCTGGGTTTTGGACCCGTATGCTTGATGTGTGTATGATGATGTTATGATGTGATGTGTGAGTATGTCATGCTTTATGATGTATGATTGTGTTTCTAAGGCTTAGAGGGTAAGAATTAAGCTTAGGACATGATGAATGGTGCATGGAAATTGAATATGATGTTTTCGACCCATTTGATAAGTTTTTAAACCTGCCTAGGTGTGTGGAAGTAAATGCGGATGAAAAGGGTTAACGTGGATGAGCAATAACCAATGGCTAGCTCAATGCGGATGAAGTCAATGCGGATGAGCATTGGCTAAGTGCAGCAAATGCGGATGAGCATTTGACTATGTAAGGAAATGCGGATGAGCATTGGCTAAGTGCAGGAAATGCGGATGAGCATTTGACTATGTATGGAAATGCAGATGATCATTGGCTAAGTGCAGGAAATGCAGATGAGCATTTGACTGTGTATGGAAATGCGCATGAGCAAGTAAGTCAATGCGGATGAAGTGAGTCAATGTGGATGAGCATTTGACTAAGTATGGCAATGCGGATGAGCAAAATAAGTCAATGCGGATGAATTGAGTTAATGCGGATGAGCATTTGACTAAGTATGGAAATGCGGAGGAGTTAGGCTAATGCGGATGACAAATGCGGATGAAGTAAAGTAAATGCAGATGAAGTAAATCCAATGCGGATGGACTATAGCGAATGCGGATGAACTGTAGGAAATGCGGATGACTATAGGAAATGCGGATGAACACTTAGAAAAATTCTGACCTTTTTGGAGAAAAAGAGGTAATGTAGGCTTTGACCTAGGAGATTCTCGGGGTTTATGAATGTTGATTTATGGGGTCATAGATGGTATGATGGGTATGTAATGATGTGTGCTTATGCATGATGATGATGATGATGATGTTGCATGGTTATGCATGATGTATGTTATGTATGTATGATGCCCTGCATGATGATGTATGAATGATATGTTTATGTTCCTTGTGATGATGTATGATTATCTTTCCTATGGCTTTACGTGTTATGATAATGAATGAATGAACGAGGAACATGATGAATGAATGCATGCATTAATATATGAATGTACGAAAGCCTTGCAAAAAAATGTATGGAGGTTCACACCCAATGAAGGGTGCTAGCTCAACTGTGGCGGGTTCGCTAGCCCAAAAGGATGCACACTGGTGTCTAATCCTTGTGATTGACCATACGTATGGGATCCTTGGCGCTTGCCCTAGGTACTGGAGTCAGCTTCGTGCACAATGTTCGAGGTCTATGAGAGAACTCAGGCCCAGTTACCCGCTTCGTGCACAATGTTCAGGGTATAGCATATGGCTTTGATCCAGAATGAAAGAGAAAAGATAATGGTGAATGTACTTACCCTAGGTACTGGAGTCAGCTTCGTGCATAATATTCGAGGTCTATAAGAGACCTCAGGCCCAGTTACCCGCTTCGTGCACAATGTTCGGGGTAAAGTACATTTCACTGGAAGTAATGATGAATGAATGAAAGTATGAACAAAAGAATGACGAAGATAATAATGATCTTATCTGTATGTACATATGATAAATGATCACAAACGAATGTAAAGTATAATATGATTTTAAAAGAAAGGATGGTTTTAGGAAAGATAAGTATGTTTTGCCATAAAAATAGAACTCACTCAGCAACGCTGACTTTTATGCATTTTCCAGTTGGCAGGTAAGCATTGCTGAGGATGGCACGAGACGGCTGCTCAGCTCTTTTGGATGGCATCCATTTATTTAAAGCTTTTGTGATGTAATACAACAATATAATTTTGTAACCGACCAACGATGCATTATTTTGCAAAACTTTTTATGATGAAATGAAATGCCATTTGTTTTATGTTTCCGCTGCAATGTTTTGATGATTAAATGCAATGTAAATGTTTTATGTGCGATGAATTACCAGCTGTAAGCGTCCCGGGAACGGGGCCTTACATTCTTGTAGTTGACTAGATAGCTCTTGCATTTTTGATGGTGTAAGTCGATATGATGACTTAGCCATGGGATTTGCTCCTGGAATCAAATCGATTTTAAACTCGACTTCACGCATGGGAGGTAAGCCACTAAGGTCATGAGGAAATACTTCGGGGAAGTCTCGTACAATCTTGACGTCCTTAAGATCTTTCCCTTTGACTTTCGTGTTGACCACGTAAGCCAAGAAAGCCGTATAGTTCTTGCTTAAGCACTTTTGGGCTTGGGTGTAAGACATGAGTTTTTGCCCTTTGGAGGATTTTTCACCAAATACTTACAATGTATCCCGAGAAGTTAATTGAATACGAATGCACTTCTCGAAGAAAATGATCTCAGCATGGTGTTTGGCTGACCTATCCATACCAATGATGATGTCAAAGCTTCCAAGTTTCATAGGAATAAGATCAATAACGAAATCATGTGCATCGAGACTCAAGATGCAATCATGAATAACGATATCAACGGTGATCGGTTCTCCATTGGCGACTTCGACGGTGAGTGGTTTTTCTAGTTTCGTAGTTGGCTTAGCAAGAATGGGTTCAAACTCTAACGAGACATAGCTTTTATTGGCTCCAGAATCAAATAGTACGTAGGCATATGTATTATTTATAAGGAACATACCGTTCACCACATCGTTGTTTGCTTGTGCTTGGTTTACGTTGATGTTGAAAGCATGACCTCGGGCTTATGGAACATTACCTGTAAGAAGAGGGCATTATGGGCAGAATGACCAGGTTCCCCACAATTGTAGCAAACACGATTTGCGACCATCGCGGCGTTATTATGTGCATGGTGACAAGTCGCCACCAAGTGTCCATATTTACGGCACAAGGTACAGATGCGGCACGGAGCTTTCCCCAGATGATGGTACCTACAAATGTTTCACATAGGTTGAGGACCACATAAGCCCTAGCCACAGGCACTTGAGCCACAGGTGCAGCCACAGGTAGAAGTTGTCTTTGCGGTGGTTTGGGTGTAGCCACAACATAGTTGCGAGCTGGTGCGAACTTGTGCTTCTTGTTGTTGTTCTAAGTTGATTCGGTTTTAGTCTCCTTGGCAGCTTCAGGGAACGTCTTCTCAACTTTCTTAGCACCCTCAACAGACATGGTGTCTGCTCGTATATGATTCTTGGTAAGTTGAGGGGTAATAGTAATGGCTTCCTCTAAAGTTGTGGGTTGACTACCCACCACAACATCTTGGATTTGGGGTGGTACACCCTTCATGAACTTCTCGATGTTGCAAGGAATAGTGTCGACCATGTGGGGCAATAGAATGCTCAACTCGTGATGCCTAGTTAAATAGGCCAAATGATCACCACCATCTTGCTGAAGGTCCCAAAACTCTTCCTCTAGTCTTTTGCAGTTCACTCCTCAGGTAGAACTTAGAGATGGCAATGTTCTTGAACTCGTCCCAAGTAAGTGCTAAGACAACATAAGCACCACGGTTCCTTTTCTCACTGTTCCACCAAGTAAGTGCCCTTTGTTAGATCATACTGTGGCATAACGAACCTTGAGCGCCTTTGGACACTCACAGTTGATAAAGGTATTCTCCATACTTTCAAACCACTCAACATGACCAGTGGCTCCTTCCTTGCCACTATAACTAGTGGGCTTGTAAGAACTAAAATGCTTGAAGGTACAGGTTTAGTTGTTGCACCCTTGGTTCGCGCTATGTTCCCTTGGACCATTTCCATTGTTGCTTGAATTGGTCATCAAGGTGCTATTCAGTTCAGCAACCATGGTTGGGATGACGACATCCATTTGTCGTGCAATCATGGCGGCTAACTTATAATCAAACTTTCCCGCTTTCCATGGTGACGAGACATGCTGAATACAAAATAAATTAGTTAAAGGAGTTTGGAGATAAGGATGGTAAATTAAACAAGGATGATTCAAGATTCCTAAAGCATATGGAATGATTCCATTTGGTAACGTATTACCATTTGAAAACATTGACTCGTCAAGGTATATTGACCCATTTGCCATAGAAAAATATGTATGTTGACCATAGTTATCACTCATCCCAGAAATCCCCAGCTAAGCATAACTAGTCCTGTTGGATTTATGCGAATGCTTGCCTTAGCTCGAAGGCTTTTTGCAACGAAATCGAGAATATAGGTATCTATGTGTAACACAATATTGCTTAGGTTCATGGAATCCAAATCTTCATGAGATTTTTATAGATTAAACATAAAGTCTAAAGAATTAAACCCACGATATAAGTGTACGATCCCATGTGTCATCGAGAATAAGTTTAGGAAGTTTCATTTGTTGGGGAGAAACAAAGAATCTAGGATAAGTCTAGGGGAGACAAGCAACAATGTTTAAGCATTTACAAGGCAACCTATCTAAAGGCATCAAGTTACACATTGGAAGGCATCCCTAATTAGATAGCATCATGTAGCATGAAAATAATATATATTTACAAGAATATCAAGATTATTCCATAGTGTTCATGCATAAACTATAGTGTAGGTCACCATTTCTAATAACCAAAATTCTTATAGTTATGAGCTCTAATACCAATCTGTCACACCCCAAACTTAATGGCGGAATCATCGAGATGTGAGGTTTAAGATTGTTCACAGCCACATAACACTATCTTTAAATGAAAATATTATTATCATAAGTTTCAAAGTGTGCAAGTTACAAACAAGAGTCTCAAACAACAAATAACATAACAAGACATTTTATTTAATAATCTAGGTCCAATCCTAGATGTGAGCAACTTCAAAAGACTACTTCAAACTTGTGCATTTCCTGAAACATATTAAATAATAAAGGTCAACTATGAAAGTTGGTGAGTTTCTAAGGGTTTTAATATACAAAATATATCACAAGGTTACAAGTAGTAATTCATGTCAACGTTATGAGTTATGTAAGATTTATAAAACACATATAGCTACAATCAAACCTTGACCAAGATTAAGATTACAAGTCTATAATGATTAGCTAAGTGTATTTGGTTCCCATGATGAACAATTCATACGTCATCAGGAGCCGACAATACAACGGATTTAGCATCAAATAGGCTTGTCAGTCCCATAGATCTATGATGTTGCCAGGCTAGCAATAGTTAATGATTGTCAACATATAATGTATCTCATATAAAACTTATAATAACACAAATAGCCATGACAAAATATAAGTATGAATTGCAAGTGCATTACAAGTATAAAACGTTTACAAATGTAAGTTAATAAGTTTAACATGTTTGACCCCAAAATGGTGTGAAATAATGTAAAAAGGGGGCAAGGAAACTCACATGATTAATAAGTGTATAAATGATGATTAATAATAATAATAAGCAACGTTCTAACGTAATCCTTCACAAGGTACCTAAACGTATATATATATATATATATATATATATATATATATAAGTTTAAGTGTAATGATACCTTTAATGATTTAACGAGAACTAGGGTTTCAAGGAGAATTCGGAGTTTTATTGAATAATACTAATAATGAAAACACTTTATTTTAAATTTTAAAGAAAGAATAATACCAATTACATACTTTGTCACAGAAATAAATTTATTATAATTAACAAATTTTAATATAAAATAAAAGTGTACATATCTTTTTATATTTATTTGTAAAAGTATGATTTTAAACAATAACGTTTGAACTAAAAATAATTTATAATGATATACATACTTATTTAAAATCTATTTTATAAACCTAATTATAACCTTTGTTTCATAGAAATATCAAATTATTTAAAGAAATAAATTTCCAGAAACTTATTAAGTGACTTTAAAATAATAAGGTTTACAAAACATTTTTTATAAGTTTTAGAAAATTTTCTATACTTTTTTATAAGCTAGAAATCACTAAAAAAATATGTGAGGTTGCCCGGGTCAAACCCGGGACCTCTAGGAGAGAATGCATATGGTTTACCAGTGAGCTAAGGCCAAGGCCACGTTATGAGCTGGACTTTAAATCTTAAAAACAAGATTTCAATAAATCACCATTTCCCAAGAACGCTAATTTTACTTTGATTCAAATTGAAGGCTAAATCGAAATCGATTACTGTACTAAACATGGGGGTTTGATTCCCCATGAAATTCGAGCATGTACATATATTTATTACCCGATTTAAAGATGAATTGGTGATGAACAGATGAAAACGGGTCGCGGATATGTCGTAGCTCGTTTAGGTTGCAAATAATGATGACATTGAATTAGTTTCTACAAAAGGGTTCTAATAGCTCTAATGATGAAAAGCCCTGTATCAAGTGCAGGTTAGAGCTCAGAATGAGGTCTTTGAATGAGTTGCAGGTCGCGGCTTCAAAGGGAATTTGAAGGTGTGAATTTTGTGTGTTTCAGAAGAAATTGGAAATAATAGTTGATTGGAGATAGATACACGTTTGATTAGGTTGAATTAATTTGATCATCATCGATCTTTAATGTTCGAACGACTCTATGATTAAAGCCATCAGTTATGCTTTCGATTAAGCTTTGAAACCGACGTTTAAATATGATTAATAAGTGCATTCAAGTTCGAAACATGTTCTAGAAAGATTTGCGAACGGCTTTGGATCAAGAAACCACTAAATTCGATGGTTTTTGAGGTGGCCAGAGCTTGGCCGGAGTTTGGCTGGCTCTTAGCCGGAAATACGAGGGTACATGTGGGCGGGAGGTTTGGGTTGTAACTTTAAAATTTTACACATTGGTCCCTTGTAGTTCGATTTGTTATTATTTTATGCACATAACTTTCTTTTAAGGTTTATAAAATGACAAAAACCCCCCTTAATTACTTTAAGCTTAACATTAATCTACTTGTTAACTTTTATAACTTTATTATATAATAATAATAATAATAATAATATTATTATTATTATTATTATTATTATTATTATTATTATCATCATCATCATCATTATTATTATTATTATTATTATTACTCTAATTATTATTATTGTTATTATTATTATAATTTGTTATTATTATTATTATTATTATTATTATTATTATTATTATTATTATTATTATTATTATTATCTCATCATCATCAACATATTCATTTAATTGTTCAAAATATTAACTTTTAAACTAAAGATAGAATACAATATAAGAAACAAGTATAATTAGCCCACAACTTTCATAAATGATAAAAATGGTCCTTACAAGAAGATAACGACGTTAACTTTTAATTTAGCAAAAAATACGAGATGTTACATGTTTGGTACCTTGTTAGTTATGGTTTGTCTTGATAGATCATGTTCCTAGTTTATCTTCTTAATGTAATAGTCTTTCATTTCTTACACATGTGTATGTAATTATTCAATGAA
The DNA here is from genome assembly GCA_025506515.1 of Flaveria trinervia. Taxonomy (NCBI): domain Eukaryota; kingdom Viridiplantae; phylum Streptophyta; class Magnoliopsida; order Asterales; family Asteraceae; genus Flaveria; species Flaveria trinervia. Next base: position 34,137,024 of record CM046445.1, read on the forward strand.
ATATGATATGCATTTGATGTTTACTTATCTTTGATTATTTCATATGTATGAACTTCATATATTGGTTTGAGGTTGTTGTACATAGTTCTTAGTTAATGATGATTGAGAATGTGTTCAACTTAGTCGGGTGATTATTCATACTAATGGACCATACTTATGGACCATACACATGAATAAGTCATACTAATGACTCAGTCGCACAACTGAACCAGGAGACTGGATCAGTCGTATGAGTGAGACATAAGATTGACTCAATCGGACGACTGAATCTTCAAGGTGCGTATGACTCAATTGCATGACTTAGTCGAATGACTGAACCATGCTAATGGTTCAGTCGTAGGAATGGAAACTGCAAACCTTTAAATATAACTTAATTCTTGGAAAAACATAACACTTTGAGAGATAATTCAAATATACATAAACCCTAGCTAACCAGAGCATCGAGAAAACCTAATCCAACTTCATAGCTCGTTCTTGATTGATTTGTACTCATTCTTAACGTTTGTTTTATAGTTAGATCGAGCGGGTTATCGTTCTCACTGATTGGATCACCAATCAAATATGATCCGCACTATTTGATTTTGTATCATGCAGAATCCGTTAGTAGTCCATACGTACTCGTCCTAACAAGTGGTATTAGAACCTTGGCTCTTGATTTTGCGTGGATTTGATTAGTTTTGGTGTTAAAACCTACGTTTTACATGAGAAGAGTCACCATTATACGTCAAAAAGTTTTTTTCTATGTCTGCATGCATTAAAGTTTTGGTTTATAGTCATATGGAAAATTAGGGTTCCTGGAAAACTCTATTTTATGTCAAAGTGTAAAAAATATCTGATTTTACGAAAACATCAGCCTTCAGTCGCATGATTAGCCCATTCGTATGATTGAACTCATTTGTATACTTCATTCACACGACTGAACTTAGTCGCATCTCTTATTCGCACGATTGAGCAACTTCAAACAGTTTAGTCCAATCGCCTGTTCATACGCACGACTGAATCCAATCGCACGATTGAATTCATTCACATCCTTCATTCGCACGAGTGACCCATTCACATAGTCCATTCGCACGAGTGAAACAGTCCTGTTCTAAGTTTACCAAGTTTAAAGCAATGGAAGACCAATTTGCTGCCTTTACTGCTGTTAGGATCATGTACTGGACAAATACCAACAGAATTACGCAATCAAATAGTGTAGAATCCTATTTGATTGGCGATCCAATCAGTGAGAACACACATAGAATCAATTAAAGATTGAATCTAAATGTTAAGAACGATTAGCAATCGATCTATTGCGATCTATGAAGTTGGAGCAAGTTACTAGAGGTCTCTGGACGGCTAGGGTACGTCTAGGTATCAAAATATTCAAAGTTTCTCAATTTTTCATGAGTTAAGTGGTATTTATAGGTTAGGGTTTCTCATTCGGGTGACTGAACCATTTGCATGGTTCAGTCGTGCGATTGAGTCATGCGGTTGATCCATTCATATGACTGAGTATTTAGTCGTGCGACTGAGTCAATCTCTTGTTTCAATCATGCGACTGATCTAGTCTTCTGGTTCATTCGTATGACTGGTTCATTAGCATGAAGTTATTCATGCATATGGTCCGTTAGCATGGGCCAATCACATGAGAACTTCACATGATTAAGTTTGAATATGTTTCATAATCATTAATTGACATAGATATTATGCAAACAACAAAAACCTATATAATTAGTTCTATAAGTGTTATGACATACCACGCAATGAAATATTCAACACTATAAGCACAACCACATATTGTATTTCATTAAGTACCCGTACAATTACATATGTGTAAGACAATAAAGACATATTACATTAAGTTCAGAAACTAGGGACACATATATCTACAAACTCCCCCTTGGACCTAGTTTCGTTTAATTTCTTACATCCTTCATGAGTTCCTCAAACTTCTTGTACTTCTCTTCTCTAGTGACTCTGGCATGTATCTCAAAAGCAAATTAGAGTCGTATTACGTTATGAAATTGTAGAGCTTGTACAATATCTTGAGAATCATAGAATGGTTGCCACTTGTATAACGTGTTGACATTTTCCAATATTCCATTATTGTTCAAAACAATGACTACCTCTCCTGTCCTCCAATAATAGTACCACCGTTTGAAGTGTGGAGTGAAGTCCTGTGGCATTTCCCGTAGAGGGATCTTAGACATTGTGCGTGGAGGACTCTACTTCAACACTATTTTCAGTTTTCCAGTTATGGCATCAACCTCAGACCGTCTGATATACCTCGTTGGCTGTTCAGGTTTGAACTTGACCTATCTGGTGTGGTACTCTCTCTTTAGGGCCACTTCAAACTAGCCTGACATTTTGTGTGGGTCAGCGTATAACAATTTCAACTTTGCTAACTGGTTAAGCTCAAATCAAAGAAGAGTCTTCAAGTCGTGTGGGAACCTAAAGTACTCAATCCCTTTCTCACGTTTAACTGCATAAACGTTGAGATCTTCAAAATACGCCCATGCTATGATTTTGCCTGACACCTTGTGATTTTCATCACTTTGTACAGCTTGGTGTAGACAGTTGACGTTGAAGCATGGCGTTGGGCTCTAATTTCTTCAGAGCATGCAGCCCACTCAACCTTTCTGATATTGACTTCAGCTTTTGAGGCTCGGGTCGTATCTTCTTTCTTGTCAGACTCTTATTCCATCTTATCTAGAGTCTTAAAAGTTTCACTGACAAGATTGTCGCCAGATTGGGAACAACATTACCCTCAATGTCAGTGTACTCTGGATAGTGTTGGTCCGTGACATCTTCAATCTCGATCTCATTAACGTCGTTAAGCTCGTCATCACTTTCCACATGGACTGTTGGAGCATCTTTCACGATGTCATCTGGATTGAGTCGGAATATTTCAGCAAGTTGCTCGTCGGTGAGATCATGAATTATCTTTCCTTCTTCAGGAGTGTAATTCACTGATCTACTGACTATTCCTGTAGATCAAGAATGAACGTGAGCTGAGTCTTGATCTGTTGCAGGGGAGCAACATCATATTCATCTCTTTGATAATTTAGATCTGCTTGATTTAAAACATGTAACACATCAACCATTAGTCAACAATCAAAGCAGTAAACATCAACAGATAGATATAAACATTAATTACATTAATTTGATACAAGATTTGAATACACATGTTTTAAATAATATAAACAACTAAGCATTACTCTTGTCTTGTATCATGTGCTCCTCTGCTGACGGGGCGGATGTAAAGGCATCTTGGTCTTGAGCTTTCTTGGTCCTCCTTTCACTTGCAAATGTGGCACCCACAGCAGAAGTATCATCATCTCCTTCATCATCATCATCAACATCATCACCAGCATCAGTATCCTCCCTTGATCATCACCATCATCATCATCATCATCACTGTCATCATCATCACCATCATCTACATATCCTTCTCTGATCTTTAAGGGCTCATCCTTTGATCCTTTGAGCCTCAGAATGATGGTCTTGTTGGTTGCCTCCAACTCCTCTATCCGTTTTGCTGATTGGACATGTTTCTCTTGGAGTTGGGACATCTCTGAGCTCTGAGCAGCCATCTGTTGTGCCTGCTGAGATATCTGCAGAGATTGTGCAACAATAAGTTCTACTAGTTCACGAATTTGGGTAGACTTATCGTCATCGGCAGCCAACAGCTTAAGCATCATACGATTCAGTGCCGAGACCTGTTCCTCTACCCCACTAGGAGGTAGAGAGGATCCAGATGGAAAGGAAGGATAAGATGACGGTCCAGCTTGGTCGCTAGTGGTGGTGGCAGTGGCAGTGGTGAAGATTGGGGGTGGTATAGATGAAGGTGGGGTGGATGAGCTGTAGTGGAGGTGGATTGTATGTGGGTAAATGGTGGAGTGCGTGTGGTAGTGGTGTGTGAGGTGGTAGATATGGTGGTGGATGGAATGGTGGTAGTGGTGGTAGTAGGTGGAGTGGTGGAAGTGGTGGTAGTAGTGGTGGCTTCTCATCAAAAATCATCAGTAAAAACCTAGGGTACATGCAGAAACCATGTTTGCCCTTCGCCTCTAGATTCTCTATCAAGTAAGAAAATATCATGCTTGAGAAGCTGAAAGAGTGGTTTAGTACCGGTGCCACGTAGGCATTTTGGATCTGGTCTGAAAGATCATCAAACCCACCCCTTCACGAAGCCAAGCACTTGAGGATGACATGTGCCAAGTACTTGTACTGGGGACACAGGTTGCTTTTGTTGAGCACACCTGCATTAATATACCCAGCTTACTTCATCCTCAAGAAGCACCCTCTCACAGTAAGCAAGTGAAGTCTGGTAGGGTGGTCTGCATCATCACCCAACCTAAGTACACGCCTGATATCCTTAGCAGTGACCTCAATATCCATCCCAAAAATAGAACTCCTGATGTTGTACGGCTCATGAGAGCGGTCAACCGATGCCCCTTCCCAGAAGGCCTGCTGAATAGACCTGTAGGGAGTGCATGGTGTAGATATCACCTTGTAGATCTTGGATCGCTTGAGGAAAGCAATGATCCCCGCAAACTGGCACCTTTCAAAGTCATGGCATCTAAATGAGCAAAGATGTTGTGCTTGGGTTGATGGATCACCGGTCAGCCATCAACCTGTAACACAAGACACGTAGACATTAGATAACCACACGACACTTAATTAGTTCTAATTATCTTGTTGAATTCATTCTGGTTCATTCATGCGATTGAACCATGCGACTGTGTTCAGTCGGTTGACTTGGCATGCGACTGGATTCAGTCGGGTGACTGAGCAGGCGATTGAGTTCAATCGGTGGATTGAGCCTGTGATTGATTCATTCGGCCGACTGAGCTCATTCGTATGATCCATTCGGCCGATTGAGCCATTTGACCAGCTCAATCGTGCGATTGGAGTTCATCCTGGTGTCTAGTCGCATGACCCATTGTTCGGTCGAATGAGATTCAAAAATGAACCATTCTTGAAATTAGACATCGCGTAGTGGTTCTTTAGACTCGCAATCATTATACTAATAACCTAATAACAATTTATTTCAACATTTTACTTGGTTTAGTTTGCTTATTAGTTCATTTAAGTCTCGGTCATGGTAGGGCCAATTTCTTGATTTTGAAGTCTAATCGAAGGAGTTTTGGGCAGGTTCACACCGCATTTTACCTGTATAACACCAACGAACGTTAGAATATGAGAATATGCAAGCAATTTGGGTCAAAGGAAATTTTGGGAGAGTAACGGTTGGTTGTGCGATTTTAGGGCGATTGGGGGATGAGTTGAATGTGATCGACTGTGGTCCTATTTATACTGAATCTGATTTCAATCGACTGACTGGACCCATTCGCTCGGTTCATTCGGGCGAATGGACCTCAGTCGTGCGATTGGATCAGTCGATCACATTCAGTCGGCCGATTGGATTTTAGTCAGGCAACTGACTCATTTGCACAGTTCCGTTCGGTCGACTGGCTCATTTTGATAAGCTAGTCGGGTGAATGGTTCATACTCATGTGCCATTCGGCTGTTTAGTGCATGAGTATGGTCCATTCGTACGGTTGGATCATATTCATGAGTTTGACTTTATGACCATTCCTCACTTAAACCCTTTTTAACTTTTGAATGACAATTTTTGAGCATTTGATCATCTCAGACATGATCATTTTAACTTGAAAAACCGTTGATCACCTCAGACGTGATCCTTTTAATCAATTTTCCACGTCAGACGTGACTAATTTTACCTTTGAAAACACATGTGGTCACCTCAGACGTGACCCTTTTAGATGATTAAATCCCCTATTGAATTCCATGGCGTAGTCCGATATCAAACTAACTGAATTTGACTAAATTTAAACAAAGTGAAAGACTTAACTGAAATACAAAACTTAAACTGTTTTGATGTTTTGTGTGAGGTGTAAATCCTAAGATAGAATCTAATCGTTCGATTCTGGAATAGGCAGCTTCAATTCATTTTGACCATAAATGGACCAATTCAATTTGGAATCATACAGGCAAGTCAAATCATTTGGACATGTGATCAACACCTTTTGATGCTTAATTCTTGTTTTTCATCTAGAGTCATTAGCAGATTTAGGAAATCACACTAGTACTATTAGATCACCACATTGATTTGGACTTTCAAAAATTGTAGCTACGACGATTGTCAGTATACTTGTCCTCTTAAATCCATACATAGACTTTTGCACTAATCGGTGATAATTTAGGTTTGCTTATTTCAACAAGCATTTGTGGATCCACACTTATATGGTAATCAACATTCCTCAGGAGATTTTTTAGCAGTCTCAGAGTAGTTTTCAAGAAGAACCTATTCTTAGAACTTTCAAAGAGAAGCCAAGCCTCAGGTCAGTGCCACCGCACAGCAAGAGGCGGCAAACAACAATGAATTCTAGAATATGTAGGTTATGCTTATCCTCAGGTCAGTACCACCACACAACGAGAGACACATAACCTATCTTCTTGTTTGAGCAATTTAATCTGTTTGCATAGATCTCACCAATAGCAGAAGTTATTAGTTTGATTGCTTTTGCTCATATTCTGGTCTTACGCTCACATTTATGGCGTTTATCCTGCTCGTCACCCCTTATTGTAATTTTGTTGATTGTGTTAACCAGGGATAAATGTTAACCCACAACTTTTTGAACAACTTAGTTTGTTCTTGAGATCACCAACAAGGTCTAATCATCTATTGTGTTGAATCTACCGACATAGCATCTGTGGTCTAACAAGCTCTAGGTCTACTTTCTTTGTGTTACATTAGTTTACTATCATTTTTCCTTTTATTTGCTCCACTATACAGACTTATACTTTGAACTTCGCATCTTATTTTATTTAAACTTTTAATGTCCCAAGTGGTTGTTCCTGTGTACTATCATTTTCCGAAGTCATTGAATCAGTATCACAGATATGATCTAGTGTTTATCAGCTAGCCTCTCCTCCTCCCTCGTTATAATATATATATATATATATATATATATATTTATATATATATATATATATATATATGTTAATTTAGTAACCGACCTATCTCCCCCTAAAATTCTAAACCGTAACTGATTTACGCTTTTTAGGACTTTAATAGGCGACAAAATAACATCAATTTAATTAAACTACACATGATTAAACAAATAAATAAAAGAAATAAAAATTAAAAGAAAATGGACTATACGCATCGGACTACACATGGTCCTCTTCAGGAATTACATCACTTTCTTTTTAACGCCGTTGACCTCTAACAATAAAAAAACATGGTTTATCAAAAGCCTTTGTATAAGGTCAGTGCGTTGAAAATCAGTATTTATTTTAATCACATCGATTAGGTTCTTTTCAAAGCAATCACGTATAAAGTGATATTTTATGCCGATGTGTTTGGTCTTAGGATGTTGGACCGGATTTTTAGTTACTGTATGACAGGATCAGTGATCACAAGTTTGATGTATCAGAATGTAAAGCAGCGGAATACTAACACGAATTAGACAATTGTAGCAAGCAATCGATACTTGTAAGCGTTAAGATCGCATACGGTTATAGGGAGAGAATATGAATTTCTGATTTCTAGGAATGTTTATAGATGTAGAATATTTCTAATCGAATCAATCAATCATTCCATTCAATTGCTCATTTCGCTCAATGATTACAATAGGTTGTCACTCCTTATATAGAGTGCAACAGTCACTGCTGTTATCACGGAAAGTGACAACTGGCAGATCCAATACAGAAATAACT
>CM046445.1:34144851-34169851 GCA_025506515.1 Flaveria trinervia
GTGGTAATCAACAAGTCCAAATAATTGAAAGTGAAGATATTCAAAATGTTAAACAATCATTTTTTGTTAAAGAAGGTGAAACATCTAAAGAGAAGTGAGACAACCCACCGGACACATCTCAACCTCTACCAAACTCAACCCCATATCAACATGTTCCTCAATTTGTAGAAGGGAGATCAGCTACAGTGTAGAAAACAACGACATATCTCTCCTAATTGTCCTTACTATCAGACACCCAAAAGAAAATTAATCTTTAATGAAAACCATGATTTTCTAAAGTTAGATCTAATACCCACCTAAGATAATTAGTGAACCTAAAGTTTAAACCATACTAGTCATTAGTTTACCACAAACAGGCCTTATAGTCAAGTCAGGTCAGTATAGTGTCTAATAGTGAGGAAAAGAAGAAGAAAGATATGCCCTCATCCTCTAAAGGACATGGGTGAATTCATGATATGTGATTCCTCTAGTCACCCAAGCCAGTTAAGTCTTGGGTCCCAAACTTGAAACTAATCAATTCTCTCTATGTGCAGGTGTCTACTACAGCACTATCACTAATACCTGAATTATTGATAGTGGGTGTCCTGGCACATGACTAGGAATTCGTCTCTCCTTTCCAACGTAAAAAATTAAAGGGGACACGTATCATTTGCGGGGAATAAAGGAGGATACATCACCACTCTAGGCGAGTGGGAAACAAGATAGTGAAGTGTGACAAGGTCAACTACGTACAAAAACTACCAAACAACTTGCTTTCTGTCTCCTAGATCTGCGATAAAGGATTCAAGTTGTGTTTGACAACAAGAAGTACTACATGTTGAAGAAGGATTATGTGGTTGAGGAGGATAAAGTGTTCTAATGTCAGCTTCAAGAATATAACGATTTGTATTTTTGGATCTATCAATAGTCTCCACAACGGAGTCCACAGTCCAATGCTTCTTGTGAAAGGCAATAGAGAGGGATTCAGTCTCATGGCTAGGAAATGGGACACATTAATCCAAGGAAGAGGAATCATTTGGTTCAAAATGATTTGGTGAATGGAGTTACAGTTAAGAATTTCCAGCTTCCATTGTATGCGTAACATGTAAGAAAGGGAAGTAGATCAAGAAGTCTCACAAAGCAAAGAAAGTTAACTCTATGGATATTCCTCTCAAGCTTCTACACATGGATCTCTTGGCCCTGTCAGCAAAAAGAGCATTGATGGAGATCTGTCTGCTTTGTAGTAACTGATGATTACTCAATATCTCTTGGGTGATGTTTCTGAAAGACAAGTTAGAGACATTTGATTCCTTCAGCATCTAGTCACTACATTAGAATCACTCTACAAGCTGAAAGTATGAAAGATTCGATTAGACAATGGACAGAGTTCGAGAATCAGTGGATGGAGGCCTACTATAGAGATAAAGGAATTTTACATCAATTTACTTCTACTTCTCTGCACACTCCCACAGATGAATGGGATTGCTAAAAGGAAAAATTAGAGCTTGATAGAGACAGCCAGGACAATGCTAGCCAACTCTAAGCTGCCTATTCAATTCTGGAATGAGGCAGTGGCTAATGCATGCTACACTCAATCAAGTTTTGGTGGTCAAACATCATGGTAAACACATGTTATTAATGCTCCAGCGACGAAACCAAACTTGGGAGTATCTCGAACCCTTTGGTTCACCGTGCATGTTGTTAAGAGACTCGGACTGGGAAGTTTTATGAGAAGCAAAAGAAGGTATCTTTCTTGGATACAGTATACCAGACAAGAGAGTTTATAACAACTTAACGGGTCAGGTAGAAGTGTGGTGCAATGTTGATGTCCAAAGATACACCACCCCCTGTTGGAAAAGGACATTCCTTCTTCTTTGACTATGATGGATTTTTAACTCCTTCAATATACCGCCTTCTCATCTTGATAACGAATTGTCTGCTACAATGATGTACGATGTTCTAAACACTCCTCCACCAGACTTGCCATCAACGGCTCCATTAGATGATACTACTAGCCCTTCAGGGGAGAGCTTGAAGTAAGTGATTCTCCTTCATGGTGAATTCCATGAAACAGCGTACGTCAGTCAACCCGAAGGGTTGAGGATCCTTATCATTAGGATAGGTTTACAAACTGGACAAGGCTCTCTATTGGCTTCATCAACCTCTACGAGCCTGGTATGAGAAAACTGTTTGGATTAAGAAGAAGGCTAATGCAACCAAAACTAAGTCACTTAGTTAATTTTGGTACTGAATGAAAAGGCTTCCAAAGCTTAGAATGGAACTTCCGAAGTTGTAGAGTTCTTCCGAAGACAAAGTGAAAGATCAACTTCCGAAGATAGACTCTACTTCCGAAGCTAGTGTATACTTCCGGAAGTTCAAGCCTTAAAAGAATGAACTGAAGACCACTTCCGAAGTATGATGAAAGAAGAAGTCTCCAAGCCTTGGAAGAAGCAGCCTCTTTCAAAGTATAGTGGTTCAAAGGTACTTACTATTCCAAAGCCATTTAACCTTCGGAGACACTGCTAAACCAGTGACACAAGTATGGTCTCTGACACTCCGTGTAGACCTTTGATACTGTATGGCTTCTTCCTAAAGAACCATGCAGTTGACCATATTTTATTCCACTGTTCACCTTTTCATGATAGTACATGTTACCAACTTAGTTGGTGACAAAATGTAAGTCAGGACATGTCCTGACTACCAAATCTCAGATAATACTTTATCCGAGATACCTTATACTTTAGTAGTCTTTTATATAGACTTTAGCTATAGGATCGCAGCTGGTATCAAAGTATATCCGATGTAGGTATATTATATATAGGTTCTCTTTGTAATCATTATAACAACACAACTTCTTGTAAGAGTCTTGTATCTTTGAGTTGAGAAGCAATATATAAAAGTACCTTGAAAATTACTTCCTGTGTTCTCTCTTACTTTCTATGTTGTGATCAACACTTACCGAGTCTATCTTAACATGAGTGTTGTTCTAGGTGAGTTTGAGAGAATAACATAAGTGGTTAGTGACAAACATCGATCCTGCAATTGGTATCAGAGCTTCTCAGGCTCTTGATTGCATGATCTAACCATCCAAATCAACCTGTTTTTCACTCCTCCCTAACACATCACTCTAATGGCCCTTAACAAGTCTGAGGTAGAGATAGGAACCATGACAAAGGCTCCCATCATTACTCCTAAAATTTCAGGTCTTGGAGCAGGAGAATGGAAGGCTTCATCAGATATCAAGACAGTAGGATGTGGAACTCCATTGTCAATGGCCCGTATAAGCCTAAGGTGGCATCAACTGGTGGAAATGGTGCTATGATAGAAAAGGCTCTAGAAGATTATTCTGATGAAGACAGAAAGAAGATGGGCGTCGACAGCAATGTTAGACCATTCTCATGACTATAATACCGAACTCCATTATGGTGGGATTAGAGCATTGTACGACTGCTAAAGAATGTTTGTTGCACTTGCTAGATGTACTCAAGCCAATGACTCAAAGAAGGACTCACTGAAGCAGCAGTTCGACAACTTCACTCATATTGCTGGAGAGACCCTCAGCGAACAGTACTCCAAGTACATGGATCTTATCTCTTCTCTTCAGTCTGTGAATATCCTCTCCGAACTCAGAGATCTCACTAGAAATTTTATGAGTGCTCTTCCAAACGAGTGGACATTTTACTATGTCTCTCTCAAGAGGACATAGAACTTGAACACTCTCACCATGAATAAACTCTATGGCATCCTTGATGATATCGCCTAGAGATGGAGTAGAAGGGCCACCAAACAAGCAGACCCATGAGTCTTCCTGCTAGCAGTGCTTTAAGGTTTCTGAAGGCTCATTACCCCCACAACCTTAGCGTTTCCTGACTTACCAGCAGCCATCGCTCTTCTGGACCTTACATCACTTTTCCTAAGACTCCAAGGTCTCAACAGGCTCAACACAACCCTTACACGAAAGTTGTGCCTTTGTCTCAGGAAGTGGACACTCTGATGATTTTCAATACTGCTTTGATGATCTTGAGTGTTTCAGTCCAGATGATGTAGAGTACGTGGACATTATCCATAGATGGGTCTTTTAACTTACAGAGTGAAGAAGTTATTTAAGAGAACTAGAAGGCACTTCCCTCAAAACCCAACTACCAGCAAGTTCGGGTTTGACAAGACCAAGGCAAAGTGTTACAACTGTAACCAACTTGGTCAGTTTGCAAGGGAATGCAAGGCTCCCAAGACCAATCCGGAACCCCACAGACCTCCACACATCCCTCAACCTCAAAGCCCGCTGAGAAGTCAACTGAAACAGATGCAATAGCTCAAGAAGTTGACTGGAGCTTCATGGTACAGGATGTGACTCCTGCTCAAGCTCTCATGGCTGGAACAGATGATGCCCAGGTATATGAACATCTCTGCACTCCAGCCTGTGTAGCTAAAGTTAAACTCTATCAGTATTACAATACAGAAATCAGATCTGATATTGAGTCTTTAAATATCTTAAAATCTGATTTTAAAAGGGCTGAATCTGACTATCAAAGGAAAATTGAGGAGTTGGAGAAAACTGTGTCTCTTTTAAAACATGAACACACTAACTACAAGACTAGAATCAAAGATCTGATATCCAAACTGTCTGAGGCTCAAGCCTAGCTTGTCACTGCTGAGGCTCAAGCCAGGAAGCATGTTATCTCTGAACAAAACTTCCAAGCTATTCTTGCATCATCCTCCCACTCCAAACTCTGCTATCAGAACAAAGGAGGGTTGGAACCAATGAAATTGCTCCACCACACTCCTATGAGTCTATTAGACAGCCTAGATGTGGTACTAAAGAGCAAGAGGTTCCAACTGTTGACCCTTCCTCACTAGAGTTAAAGGATGAAGAAACAATAGTGGTCACCACATAGAAGGAACAGGTAGATGTACCCATCTCCTCCTGTGAAGAACAAATCCTAACCACTAAGTCCAGAAGAAGCAAAACTAAAGCTGCTAGGAGAACTGCCAAGAAGGTGGCTGAGTCCAAGCTAAAAATTAACCCCAAGCAGAAGAGTGTCTTTATCTCAGCTGGATTCCAAGTGGTAGGTACCTTTGATTCAGGAAAGGAGTGTAATACCAGCACTTCTATCCTACCAAAGGATCAGAAGTTGAAGGAAAAAGTTGCTGATGAAGAAAAGAAGTCCAAGAAATAGCAACCCTCGCATTCCCAAAGAACTAACATTACATGCATAATGTGTGGTCGGCAAAACCACATGGCAAAAGATTGTTACTACAATCCTGCAAGCACACATTATGCAAATAATGTTAGAAAAGAAGGAGTCATGGAAGGTTTCACATTTGGACCTTTTCAAACGGTTCAAGTGATGAAAAAGGGAAAGGTAGTCTCAGAAGCCAGATCGCTTTCGGAAGATACTCTTTCTTCCAAAGGGAAAATGGTTTCAGAAGCAAAAGCTACTAACGTTCGGAAGAACAAGAAAGTTCCCTTAACACCCCCCCAGAAGAATACTGCTTCGAAAGAAAAGGTGGTGAAGACTTCTTTCGAAAAGAAAGAAGCTTCGGAAGATAGCCATGCTGCTAAAGCTTCAATAAGCTCATCCTCCAAGATCAACCAAAGGATGGAATGGAAGATCAAGGAAGATGTTGCAGCCCAAACCTCTTCTTCAACGACCTCTATTGAACCCCCATGCATAACATTTGGTTCAATTATGTCATTATCTTTGGAAGAACCCAAGACCAGCAAGGCTTGGGCTTCGAAACAAAACTAACATTCTCATCTTATGTGCAGGGACATCCATATGACAAGAACAACAATATCTAGATTGTAGATAGTGGATGCTCCAGGCACATGACAGGGAATAGATCTCTCCTTCAACAGTTTTAGAACTATGATGGAGGTCCTGTCCAATTTGGAGGTGAGGCCGGAGGATATATTTCTGGCAGAGGGAGTATATCCAATGGTAAATTAAAGGTTGACAAAGTTCAATTTGTCAAATAGCTTGAACACAATCTGTTAAGTGTTTCTCAATTGTGTGATCAAAAGCACCAAATGCTTTTCATAGAACATGAGTGCATTATCCTCAAACATGGGATGACAATTCCTCCAGAATTTGTGATTCTTAGATCTCCCAAAAAAGGGGATATGTACAAGCTTGATATGAACAATGCATCCCTAATGGGAGAAGTATCATGCTTTCTTTTCAAAGCTGATAGTGATGAGTCAACACTGTGGCATAAACATATGTGTCATGTAAATTTTAAGACAATGAATAAATTGGCTAAAAATAACTTGGTACATGGTTTGCCTAAATGGAGTTTTTCTGCAGAGATAACTGTGTTGCATGCCTGAAAGGGAAACAACACAGGACATCTCATAAATCCAAATGTGTTAACTCTATCACTACTCCATTACACGTATTGCACATGGATCTTTTTGGTCCCACAAGTATAATGAGTATTGGTAGGAAATCATATTGCCTTGTGATAGTTGATGATTTTACAAGATTCACATGGGTATTCTTCTTAAGAACTAAAGATGAAACTGCTAAAACACTAAAATCTATTATTCTTAAAATAGAAAATCAAATTGATCACAAGGTTAAAATCATTAGAAGTGATCAATAGACTGAGTTTAAGAACTTCATTCTTGACTCATTCTATAACTCAAAAGGGATTGCCAGACAATATAGTGCTCCCAGAACTCCTCAACAAAATGGTGTTGCTGAGAGGAGGAATAGAACACTTATTGAGGCTGCTCGAACTATGTTAGCTGATTCAAAACTACCTCTAACATTCTGGGCAGAGGCAGTCAGCACTGCATGCTATGTGCAAAACAGAGTTCTTGTAGTTAAACCCCGTGGAAAAACCCCTTACGAGCTATGGAACAAGAGGCCACCGTTCATTGGCTTTCTAAGGTCCTTTGGTAGCAGGTGTACCATACTTAACCCAAAAGACAATTTAGCAAAGTTTGCTGAAAAGTCGAATGATACTATCTTTGTTGGATACTCTTCCAGCTCTAAAGCTTACAGAGTATACAACATTAAGAATCAACAATTTAAGGAGTCATCCAATATAGTTGTTAATGAGCACACTGCTTGTGTTAGGGGAAATGGCCCAAATCATATATTTGATTTAGAATTGTTTCCAAACTATTCTAAACCATCTTGTGAGAATGTTTCAGTTGGAACAGGTGCTCAAAATGATGTTGATGCTGCTACTGATGATCAACTGTTTGAGCTTCCCAGACCAAGTCTAAATTCTCTAAGAGCTGCAACAAACAAAGTCTCCACAATTCCCAGATCTGATAGCTTGACCATATCAAGGAATTGTGAAGCTTCTTAAGTGAATCACTCACTGAGCCTCAAAACTCATCAGGTGATCCACCATAACACCAGGCAGAAGGAAGTAGTGTTTTGAAGGAACAAGAAACTATTAATACTACTTCACAACCAACTATAGATGATGTTTCTCACTCATTCAATTAGTCCTCATTGAATGATTTTGAAACAACAGCAGGACAGAGTGTTCCAGTTCCTGAGCAGAATATGTCCAACCTGGATCTATCTCTACAACTAGAAGTGATTCCTTGCCTTAGGATTCACAATAATCATCCTGCTGAGAACATCATAGGGGATGTCACTGAGGTTGTGAGAATAAGAGGATAGACTCATCATAGGAATGTCTGCTTCTACTCATGCTTTCTATCCAAGATGGAACCCAAGAAGGTAGAAGATGCCTTAAAAGATAGTAGCTGGCTTGAATCGATGCAAGAGGAGCTACTTCAGTTCAAGAGACAGAAGGTATGGAACCTATGTCCGCTACCATCTGTTCAAGTACCAATAGGCACTAAATGGGTTTTTAGAAACAAGAGAGATGATAGAGGCTTGATCATCAAGAACAAAGCAAGACTTGTAGTTCAAGGATACACACAAGAGGAAGGAATTGATTATACTGATGTCTTTGCACCAGTTGTAAGACTTGAGGCAGTTAGGATCGTCCTTGCTTATGCTGCATCCAAGGACTTCACTGTCTATCAACTTGATGTCAAGTGTGCATTTCTATTGGGGATATAGATAGGGAAGTCTATGTATGCCAACCTCCAGGATTTGAAGATCCACAACACGCCAACTATGCGTGCAAACTAGATAAAGCTCTATATGGGCTGCACCAAGCACCTAGGCTGTGGTATGAGACATTGTCCTAGTTTCTTTTGAAGAATGGCTACACTAGAGGTACCATTGACATGACTCTCTTCATTAGAAATTCTAGAAAGGACATCTTGCTCGTTCAAGTCTATGTTGATAACATCATATTTGGTTCCTCAAATGACCAAATGTGTAAGGACTTTGAGAGCATTACGAAGAAGAAGTTTGAAATGAGTTCCATGGGAAAAATGAACTTTTTCCTTGGAATTCAGGTGAAGCAAATGAAGGAAGGGTTCTTTATTAATCAATCAAGTATGTCTCTAACATCTTAGAAAGATTTGAAATGAAGGATTGCAAGCCTGCCAAGACACCCATACCTAGAAACCATAATCTTTGTCTTGACCTTGAGGGGGAGGATACTGATCAACATCAGTATAGGGAAATTATTGGTTCTCTGATGTATCTTACTGCGAGTAGACCTGATATCATGTTTGCTACTTGCATTTGTGCAAGATATCAGACTGCTCCAAAGGTGTCTCACTTAGCTGCTGTTAAGAGAATCCTCAGATACATCAAAGGAGCACCTAAACTAGGTCTCTAGTATCCCAGAAACATGGATTTTAATCTCTATGGATACTATGATAGTGACTATAGTGGCTGCAATATTGACAAGAAATCAACATCAGAGGGATGTCAAATTCTTGGTGGAAGGATCATCTCATGGCAATGCAAGAAACAATCATGTGTATCTACATCAACTGCTAAAGCTGAATACATTGCTGCTGCTAGCTGCTGTACTCAACTACTATGGATTCAGAATCAGATGTTAGACTATGGATTCAACCTTATGAGTACTCCTATCCATATTGACAACAACAGTGCTATCTCCATTACTGAAAATCCGGTGAAGCACTCCAAGACAATGCATATTGACATCAGGTACCATTTCATTAGAGATATTCATGAGAAAAATCTGATTAAACTAATCAAAGTTGACTCAAATGAACAATATGCTGATTTGTTCACCAAAGCTTTTGATGAGCAAAGATTTAAGTATCTCATAACAGCTATTGGGATGATAAACATTGATTAGATCACCTTTTTTGAAAACCTTTTAATGTGTAATGTCTTCTATCAATACAATTTAAGCCCTATTACAAAAGATCTTTCTAAAAATTTTCTAAGTGTAAATTTCTTCCGAAGATAAATTAACCCTCAGAAGTTATTTTTATATCTTCCGAAGCATAATTTCTCAAAGGATAATTTTTCTTCTCGGAAGAACTTTTGGTCTCGGAAGAAGCGATTGATTACGTATCAGATCTACTTCCGAGGTTCACAAATTATCCATTCAAAAAGCAACTCTAACCTTTGGAAGCAAAGTTTTTGCTTCGGAAGTAAGATTTGCCTTCAGAAGAGAGATTACCTTCAGAAATGTTTTACATTCGTAAGAAAGATTCTACTGTGTAACTTAAATCTCTTGGGCCCCACACTGTAAAAAGCAAAGATTTTGTTAATGATGTCGGATTATTTAACCGACTTTAACCTTACCGCCACTGTCATTTCATCCACTAAACCATCACATCACCTTATCCTAACCCCCATTGCCTTCCCACCCTCTTTTATATAATCTCGACTGTTCAATCTCAATTTCTTACTTACAATTTTTACTACCCTAGAAAATTTTCTCCTCTGTAACTTTACCCAAGCTAAAAATCATCCTCATTCACCTTTCTAAATGGCACTTAACCCTTAGCACAACCAAGTCGCACTTCTTGATTCTTTAAGAGATGTCGTCTTCTCTAAAATCATATCCTTTCTCACCTAATCTCCTTACTACACTGCTCTCACCATTAACCCCACTGTTTTCTCCATCCACATGGACAAATTTTGGGGAAATGGTCGAGCCGAAACCCTAAATGGGATTCGAGTACTGAGGTCCAACATTTGTCGACAGGAGTTGATCATTACTGAACAACTCATCAGGGAGTATCTAGAGCTTCATGATGAAGGAGCTCCTACTGAGTTCCAGAAGGCAGATTTGGATAGCACCTACATCCTTATGGGATATGGCGGAGACATAAGCAGGTCAACGGTGTACAAGTTCAACTTCTCTTACAATTGGAAGTTTCTCCTGCATGTTGTTCTCCACTGCTTGTCCAACAAGTCCGGCGGATGGGATCAAATCCCATATGAACTAGGATGCTTAGTTCATGGACTGGTGAGAGGCATGCGCTTCAACTACTCACGATTTGTGTTCACCAATCTGATTGGGAATCTACAAAGGGAGACATTATATATGTATCCTAGATTCATTCAACACATCATCAATTGTGAGTTGGACCAGAGCGTGCTTGTCTGTGCAGCTGCTCTGATTGTCCCCCACATACGGCCTACCATCTTCAAGACCTTGAAGAAGGTATCCACCAACTTCACTGGAAGGTACACCACTCTGCTTCCAGGTATGAATGAGCGCATAGCTCCTGGTGACATCCCTGTTCATCCCACAGGTGATGAACCCACACCAGCAACCACCACCACAATGCCAACACTGTCTTCCACCCCTTACCATCACATATCAAAGACGCCCTAAACGAACCCTTGTTCAATCTACTTTGATGAACAAGCCCCTCTTGTTCAATCTAAAAAGACTAGATTGGAAACATGGGCTCCTACTCAGTCTAAGGTCTCTCCATCCTTCTCTTTTGACCTCAATATGGGTTTTGAGTCTCCTCAATCTCAAACCCAGGAGCCCGAAACCCAAACCAGCAGCCGTCAGAATCTACGGAAACCGAGCACTTTGATGACTCTAAAAGAGACATAATTGAGCACGGGAAACCAGGGTGCCAAGAAACCACATCTGGTGGTGAGGCTGAACATACCAGGTATGTTACCTCATCTCCCCGTGATTCTTCAAAAGAAGATTAGGGAAGCATGAAACTCCTCATTCACGACCTTCTATCTGAAGTCTCAACCTTGAATCTTTGGTTAGGACTTTAGAAGCAAGGTCCGCCACTCAGCAACTTGAGATTGACAATCTCAAGGCCAAACTAGTTGACAAATAGACAGAGAGGTCTATCAGACATGTACCTATTCAGGTCTCGTTGACTTCTTCCTCTAGCTCATCTAGCTCTCAAGATGATGCTATCAAAAAGGGGGAGAATGTTCAGAGACAAACACTTGAGGATCCCCAACAGAGCCACACTTCAACTTGAACGTCAAGTTCATCTACTCTATCATTACTGTGTCTGAGCCACCTAAAGTCATTCTTCAGATTGACTCAAAGATGCTCAGTGATCTCTACAGACTCTTCACTAAGTTTCTGTTGAGATCCTTTACAGATCAGCCAAGTCCAGATGCTGCAATGCTCTACTTTGGAGCTGAAGAGCTTTAAAGGCTGACTGCACCTTCTACCACTGTGGAAGAAGTTGGTCAACCTAAGGTCCACATGGAACCTAAGATTCATTTCGAAGGGGAAATGGGGACTGATGTCCTAGCAACTAAAATAGTTAGGATAGAATCTGCATCTCCTCCAACTTCCGAAGCTAAAGCTAAAGCCTCGGAAGAACAAGCTGAATCTTCTGAAGCTGAAATGAAAGCTGCGGAAGGACTGTTTAAGATGTTCGAGGAACTAATCATCACAGATGCAATCCTTGAAATGGCATCTGAGGTGAACAGGAAGGACTTTATGAAACTTCCTCCATCACAGACACCATCTCTACCTCTCTCACAGTCAGAACCCTCTCTCCAAGAACCACTACAGTCAAGCACTTCAAAAGACAAAGGAAAAAAAAAATTGACTGCGGAAGAGCTTCAGGAAGAGGAGAAGATTGAGAAACTTAAGAAGAAAGGATGACTTCCAACTGAGAATGTTAGACCAAACGAACCAATGAGCCTGATCAGAAAAACCTCCAAGCCCCCAGACATTACAACTGCTGAAGAAGATCACAACAGCTGAAGACATCAGCTGATTACAAGGTCTAAAGACAAAGTCTGAAGACAAGATCTGAAGATTTCTACTGAAGACAAAGACTGAAGACCAGAGTGATTAGTAGTTGTCACAACAGCTAAAGTTATTAACTTCAGTAATTGTGATTGTTTTCCTTTTTAGTACTTGTAATTTACCTTTCAGTAGTTTATAGCTTCAGTAGTTTTAGTTCAGTAGTTTTATGTTCTTGTACTTAGCATTCTCTGAGATGTGATTAGTTGTTGAGAACAATTCTCAGTAGTTTGCATAGTTTCAGTTGTTTGTATAATTCTGTTAGATGTCACTATCAAGTGACATCAGCAGATGTCACATTCCTTATATAAGGAATGTTGACCTAATTGTAACGTGTGACTTTCAGCCACCACGAAATCATTTGAATGAAATATTCCTTTTGCAGAATTCTCTCTCTCTATAACCGTGTACTATTCCATTGAATATCAATTGAGTTCTTGCTAAATTGTCTAATTCATTGTTTGAATTCCGCTGCAATCTACTCTAATTAATCAAACTTAAATCACTGATCCTAACAGAGAAGTTGCTAGCTGCTAGTACAAAAGCAACTGCAAACAATCAGGAGGTTGTCAATAACAAAAGAAGAGAAGAGATCATTGACCAGCTTATCCAAATGGGAGCTGCCAATAAAAAGACACTCCTTCTACCACTAGAGGAGTTGGTGGATCTGGAGAAGGCAACCCAGTTGAAACTTGAAGAAGAAGCTAGGTTGGCTTTGGAGAAACAAGAAGAAAAATAGAAGGAAGTTGAGCTACAGCTGAGGAGAGACGGGATAAACTTCCTACTCTCCAGAGGCTTTAATGTTCAAGAACTTTCTCCACACAATGATGATACGATCCTATGGCTCTACAACAAAGAGTAGGATCAAATAGAGAAAGAAAGGAAGAAGGTTGCAAGAGAAAAGGCAAAGGAGAAGAAGAAGAAGGAAGAAAAGGCTAGGGACACTACAACCAAGAAGCTCACTGAGAAGGCCTGGATGAAAGACTATCTTCGGGCCCATGGCTTCTCTGGCACATGTCTGAAAACACACTGCAACAGATTGTCAGTGAAATCAAGGCTGACATCCGGATGGGGAAGAGAAAAGAGATGTATAGAAGGGTAAAGGGGATGACCTTCATTATAACCACTCCACCTCAACCTGAACCCTCACCCTCACCCTTCACCATTAAAACCGAACCTCTCACCCCTGGACCCACATCTTCTCCCTCACCACAACCACCCAATCTTCCAATCCTTCAACCCAAAACACTTGCCAGAACCTCTGAACCTCAACAAACCCAACTACCATCCAAACCATCCCCTCAGCCTTCTCAACATCTCTCTCTTAAGGAGTTGAAGGTAATCAAGACCAAGCTCATCAGCTGCACAACTATGAGCGAAGTCTCATGTGATGAAGATTTTGTCAACATTACCTATGTTGATGGAGCCTCCTGTTCCCTCACAAGAGAACAATTTCTTGATTTATATAGAGGAACACTGGACCAGGCAGCTAGACTTCTACGCCTCAACTCAGATTCATTAATGATGAAGAAAAGAAACTTAAAAGGAAACTGGTGACTCTGCTGGACACTAAGAAAGAGGACATGATTCACAGTCAGTCTCTCGTGCCTAGAAAGAAAATAGTCCAGTGGAGGTTCGATGAAACTACTCACAACTTTGTTGTGGAAAGGGAGAATGGTGATGTCAATAGACTTAACGCAACCTCTTTGCTACACTCCAATAGGTTTGATATTGCTGAGTTAGCAGGGAAGCCATTCTCCAACCCTTCCAACTCTGAAGCTGCTGCTCTCATCAGAAATCATCTTAGCAGCCTTCACCTAGCCGAGTTAACTGCAAAGGCCAAGATCGAAGAAGATTTGAGATTGAGAAGAGAGGAAGACAAGGAAAGACCTCCCACCAAAGGCATTATCTTTCTACAAATGGTGGAGGTTCCAGAATTGGAACCTATAGTCAGATGGGAATATGATTACAGTTCCCATCAACTAACTCTTTTTAGAAGTAACAACAAAGGGTACATGTTCTCCAAGGTGACAGACTGGATTTCCTGTCCACCAAGGATCTGTACAAACTTCTCAACACCACATCAGGGAAGAACAAGGAGACATAAAAATATTTACTCTCCTTGGTGCTGAAAGTTATGAGAAGCAGAAACAAGTGAAGTTTTGGTAGCATCAACCTTGGGGGAGTTTGTTGGATTAAGGAGGCTAATGCAACCAAAACTAAGTCACTTAGTTAATTTTGGTACTAAATGCAAAGGCTTCCGAGGCTTAGCATGGAACTTCCGAAGGTTGTAGAGTTCTCCTGAAGACAAAGTGAAAGATCAACTTCCGAAGATAGAACTCTACTTCCGAAGTCAAGTGTATACTTTCGAAGTTCAAGCCTTAGAAGAATGAACTGAAGACCACTTCCAAAGTATGATGACGAGAAGAAGTCTCCAAGCCTTGGAAGAAGCAGCCTCTTTCGAAGTATAAGTGGCTTAGGAAGTACTTACTCTTCTTAAGCAATTTAACCTTCGGAAGACACTACTATGACCAGTGGACACAAGTATGGTCTCTGACACTCCGCTGTAGACCTCTGATACTGTATGGCTTCTTCCTAAAGAACCATGCAGTTGACCATACTTTATTCCACTCTTCACCTTTTCATGATAGTACATATTACCAACTTTAGTTGGTGACAAAAGGTAAGTCAGGGACATGTCCTGACTAGCAAATCTCATATAAGACTTTATCCAAGATACCTTAAACTTTAGTCTTGTAGTATAGACTTTAGCTATAGGATCCCAGCTGGTATCAAAGTATATCCGGCTGTAGGTAGTATTATATATAGGTTCTCTTTGTAACTCATTATAACAACAACTACTGCTTGTAAGAGTCTTGTATCGTTGAGTTGAGAAGCAATATATAAAAGTACCTTGAAAATAATTCCCGTGTTCTTTATTACTTTCTATATTGTGATCAACTCTTACTGAGTCTATTTTAACCTGAGTGTTGTTCTAGGTGAGTTTGAGAGAAGAACATAAGTGTTTAGTGACAAACATCGATCCTGCAGAAACTCTCTACTCATCTAGTGAAACATGGATTTCGCAGAGGGGTTAATGACTGCATGCTATTCATCAAAGAAAAAGATGGTGGTTTACTACTAGTACAGATATATGTGGATGACATAAACTTCGGTTCCAAAAGTGAAGAATTGCATAAAGAATTTGAATCGGTGATGAAAGCTGAGTTTGAGATGAGTGCCATGGGAGAGATGAAGTTTTTTCTTGGGTTGCCACGTAGATCAGACACCAAATAGAATTTTCCTACATCAATCCAAATATGTAAGGGATATCCTCAGTCAGTTCGACTTGGAGAATGCAACTGCTGCTGGAATTCCACTTGCCACGAACCACGATGTGGTACCTGAAGAAAATTCTGACCTGGTAGATGCCACTGTGTACAGAGGAATGATCGGATCTCTAATGTATCTCACAACCTCTCGTCCTGATACTATGTATGCCACATGTCTTTGTTCCATATATCAGGCTAAACCAGAAGTAAATCATCTAATTGGGGTTAAAAGGATCTTTCTGTTTCTGCAGGGTACTCCAACACTCGGATTTTGGTATCCTCATGATGATGACTTTGAGCTTACAGTGTATAGTGACTTGGATTATGGTGGTTGCAAGATGAATTACAAGTCAACATCAGCGGGATGTCAGTTCTTTGGAAGACGACTAGTCACCTAGCAGTGTAGGAAGCAGACATTTGTTGCACTGTCAATATGTGAAGCTGAATATGTTGTTGTTGCAAGCTGCTGCTCCCAAATCATTTGGATTCAACAGCAAATGCGAGACTACGGTTTACAATTTTCTAACACCCCTATCTTTGTTGATAATTCTGCTGCAATTGCTATCACTAAAAATCTAGTCCAACACCCAAAAACTAAACACATCGGTATTAAATATCACTTTATACGTGATTGTTTTGAAAATAAATTAATCGATGTTGTTAAAACTAATATAGATTTTCAACGCGCCGACCTCTACACAAAAGCATTTGACAAACCTAGATTTTTATACCTTTTAGATGTTAATGGCGTGAAAAAGAAAAATGATATGATTCAAGAAGAATAGAGTTCTTTGTTCAACAAGTTTTTATTATTTATTTGTTATTTTTATATTTTATTTTCCTATCTTTAAAATCCAAATCACAAAAAGAGTTCTCGTTAATTTTAGGGGGAGAATAGTTTAGTTTCAGTATTTAATTACTTACAAAAAAACAAGGGGGAAGGGCAGATAAGCTGAAAGCAAAGAAATGATTTTGATTCAAAATCTATGGAAAATGATAGTACACAGGGAACAAATTATTTGGGACATCAAAAGGATTTAATTGTTCAAAATGATATGTTCAAATTACAAGTCTGAGAAGTCTAAGCAACATTAAGGAAAAATGATAGTACACTGGTATGCTACTGAGATAGCATAGAGAAAGTAGACCTAGGTGCTGCTAGTTCATTATATGATGTGTCGGTAGATTCAACACAATAGATGGGTAGACTTCGTTGGTGAATCAAATTCAAACTAAGTTGTTCAACTTGTTGTGGGTTCTCAACTTATCCCTGGTTAACCCAATCAACACATTTCCAATAAGCGGTGAGAAGCAAATTAAGTGCCACAAATGTGTGTGGATGACCATAAATGTGATCAAATCACATGAAAAAATTGGTTAAGCGCAATCAAGCAAATGACTAAAGTTGTTGGTGCGTTATGTGAAAAAACAAAAAATGCTCTAACAAGAAGATAGGTTGTGTGCCTCTCTGCTGTGCGATGGCACTAACCTAAGGTTAGGAATAACCTAAATATTCTGCAATTCATTGTTGTTTGTGCCTCTCTGCTGTGCGATGGCACTGACCTAAGGCTTGGCATCTCTTTGAAAGCTCTTAGAATAGTTTCTTCTTGTTAAAAACCCGTAGGCCGCTCAACAATCTCTTGAGGAATGTTGATTACCATATAAGTGTGGGATCCACAAATTCTTGTTGAAATACAATAACCTAACTTATCACCAATGTGAGTCAAAAATCTATGTATGGACTTAAGCGGACAAACATACTGACAATCATCATGGCTGTAACTCTCAACAGTCAAAATCATTATGTGCATCTTATAACTCTAGTAGATTTCCTGAAAGTGCTATTGACTCTCAGACAAATGAGAACCTAGTATGAAAGTACTTATGAAAGGATCCCAAATGATTATGATATACCCATATGATTCCATAAGAATCTTTCCAGAAATGATAAAATTAATTGAAGTTGTTCTGCTCAGGAGGAAAAGCCTGTTAGATAATGTCTAAAAGGTTTCAATCCACCATAAACCAAAATCACACAAATATGTCTTCTTTTGTTTTAATTAAAGTTGTCTTTCTGTATTTTGTTTTCTACTTTGCGTAAATGTTGGACTAAGTAACTAGGTAAACACTATGAATCACAAAGTAAAAGGATCACATATGAGGTGATCAAATGTTCTTCAAGTAAAAAGATCACGTCTGAGGTGATTAAACGGTTTTCAATTAAAAAGGTCATGTCTGAGATGATCGGTGTTCATCATGCTATATATCAAAGGTTAAATCTTAGGTGTTTGGAAGTGTATGATGTCAAACTCATAAGTATGAGCCAAGCGTACGACTGAATCATAAGTATTAACCAATCGTACGTACGGATCATAAGTATGAACAAGTCACACGATTGGACCATGAGTATGGGAACGAGTCACACGATTGGACCATGAGTATGTATGCGATTGGATCACAAGACTGAACCAATCGTACGACTAGTTGAAGGAGTATGAGTCAGTCGCACGACTGAACCCCAGTCACACGTTTGGATCATGTGTATGGGTACAGTCGCATGACAGAATCTTAAAAAATATTATAAATAAGGGGGCTAGTTGGTCGTATTCTTTACCACCCTTCAAAACTCTCAAAAACCGCTCATACGATGACACTCTGCAAAAATTTTGTTTACTGAAATTACCGCTTGATTGTGATCTAACGTGTTTGCTACTTATCTATAGGTACAAAATGACTGCAATTTTTAAGATCAATAACCGGGACTAAAGTCTTAAAATAGACCTATTAAATGGACACTAGTGGTGATTTAAACAATACTAAGTGTTATTTCGAGTCTCTGCGATCCAAATGAATCTAAAAACGAAGTGTATTGTCACGTCTTGACAAAGATTAAAATCTATGGTGTTCAACACTGAGATATACGATTGGACATGCTGATGAACTTCAATCGCCAAATTGAGCCAGGCTCATGATTCAATCGCATGAGTTAATCATGCATGTGAGTCCAGTCGCATAACTGACTCGACCGCATGGCTTAGCACAGGACTAAGCTCAATCGCAGGCTCAATTGTACAACTGAACTCAATTGTATGACTGAACTCTTACAACTAGTCAGTTGATCAAAGTCATTCAAAATTCAACTGTTAACTCTGACAACCAATCTAATGTAAACATTTCTTGTGTTGCAGCAACATGGCTGAAATATGGACGATGAGCACCAAGCACAACATCTGTGCTCATCTTGATGCTTCTTCCCGGAACACCTCCGAGTTCACTGGGATTATTGCTTTCCTACGTAGATCGAGGATCTACAAGGCCATCTCGACTCCATGCACACCATACAGATCTCTTCAGTAGGCCTTCTAGGAAAGTGCCTCAGTTGACCGATCGGTGGAGCCTCACTGTATCCGGAGCTTTATTTTCGGACAAGATATCAAGATCCGTGAAGAAGACCTGAGGAGAGTCTTAGACTTGGTGAAGACGGAGCCCATCCAACTAAACTGCATCCAATGACTGTTCGTGCCAGCGTACTGAACAAGAGCAACATGTGCCCGCAATTCAAATACTTGGCACATGTGATCCTAAAGTGTGTAGCCTCCAGGCGGGGAGGATTTGATGAGATGTCGGACC
Organism: Flaveria trinervia; assembly: GCA_025506515.1. NCBI lineage: Eukaryota > Viridiplantae > Streptophyta > Magnoliopsida > Asterales > Asteraceae > Flaveria > Flaveria trinervia. Next base: position 34,163,916 of record CM046445.1, read on the forward strand.
AAATCCAGAATGCATATGTTGCACTGATACTGAACCACTCATTTAGTTACTCTCGCATGCTCTTCTCTTGTCTGATCGAAACCTTGAAGCGAAAGGCAAGGAAGGCTTCTGTATGTATTCACGTTTCTTATAGATGATCATAGATGAGAAGCTTCCTATGCTGCCTAAAGAGAGAGATGATGCAGTGGTGCTTGAGGTGATGGATGATACCACCTTGGGCAGGATGAAAGTATACTGGGGGAAGCATGTGAAGCCCTCAGTCAGGAAATTGTTTGGGCATCTGGCCAATGAAGACTATGTGGCACCTTCTCTCAAGAAATGGCATCACGATGATAGTCATTCCGATGTTGAGCCTATTTGGTACCCACTGACGAAGAGGACGATGATGATGATGATCAGGATGACGGTCAAGGTGATGGAAATACTGGTCCTAGTCAATCAAGGGCCACTAACACTTCTACTATATCTCCACCATCTCCACATGGTTTGTCTCATGCACCTAGTGGATCTGAGCAGGCTGCCTTCCATCAGGACTTCTTGTTAGATGAAGAGGAAAAATTTGAGGATGAGCCTCTAATCAGGCAGGTCGGTAGTCGGGTTGTGGCTACCGAGAAAGGGAAAGAGGCGGTTAGTGGATGCCAAGCTGGGTCTAAGGGTGGTGATGCTGATTTCACTAATCCAACAAACACACCCGACTAGCCGATCAGCTCAGAGGGAGCCCCAATCTCCAAAGGCTCAAGGAAGAAGAGGATGGCACAACCACAAGGCAAAAAGAGTAAGAGACAAAGAATAACCCTCATCACCACTTCCACTACTACAACCACCACCACTACCACAGCCACCACCACACCCACTACCATCTCCACTGCCATCGATACAACCACCACCACTCATACACCTACATCCACCTCACCCACAATACCCCTACACAACTCCACCACAATCCACTCCCATTCCTCCTCCCATCTTCACCACATCCACCACAACAACCCCCACTCACCAAGCCGGTACATCCACCCAATCCCCAATTACACCTGGTTTAACCCTACCCATTGTCGGGTTAGAGGAACAGTTGGCGAGCCTAAACCGACTTGTACTAAAGCTGCTCACAACAGATGATCTGAGAGCTAATCAGATAAACCAGCTAATGGCAGTCAATGTCGCCCAATCCAAGCAGATTGATCTGCTCACTGAGAAGAACACTGTTTATGAGAGAGCATTAGGTCGAGCTCACCATGCACTGAAGAGTCAAAATGAATTGATGATGGGTTCTGTGAAAAGGATTGAAGGATTGGAGAAGAAAGACAAGAGGATTATGCTAAACTTGAAGGGGAGATAGGGTGAGCCCCTAAAGATCAAAGGAAATGGGGATGATGAAGGAGATGATGATGATGAGACATCTAATGATGAATCAGAAGAAGATGATGATGATGAGGAAGTTGGAGGAAGTGGGAAAGACAAAAGAGATGATGACAACGATGAGGATGATCAAGAAGGTGATGCATCTGCACCAACCTCAAGTCAAGCTGCACGGGAGCACTCAAAAAGGGCTCGTCGGCTGCAACTCCAGCTGAAGAAGCTCAGGATCGGGGAAAAAGTGATGCTCAACAGCATGAGGACTATGATGTTATTCCCCTTCGGCAAGTCAAGACTCAGCTCACTATGATTCTTGATTTACAAGGGATAGTAAGAAGGTCTGTGAGCTATACACCTAAAGAAGGAGAGATCATCCATGATCTGACAGATGAGTAGCTGGCTGATATGTTCAGATTAAATCCAGATGAAATTGTCAAAGATGCTCCGAAAGTTGATGTCCTAAGTGATGAGGAGCTACAGGATATGGATGAAACAGAGATTGAAGATGTCACAGCTGATCATTATCCTGAGTACACTGACCCTGAGGGCAATGTTATCCCTAACTTGGGTGACACGTTTGGAGAAAGAAAAGGAGAAAGATGAAAGTAAAGCCTAAGCTTCGAATGCTAATGTTGATATTAAGAAGGTAGAATGGGTAGTTAAGAAGGCAGAATAGACAGCTTGTTTTGCTGAAATGAATGCCCAACGCGCTCCCCCAAAGCAAAATGCGTACACCAAATTTTATATAGTCAAGAGACTCTTCCTGTTTTGAGTACTTCATATATCCACATGATCTAAAGACTCTTCCTGGTTTTGAGCTCAACCGATTGGCATGCTTAGATCTGTTGTATGCCAACCAGAGAAAGATGCCAGGATGGTTTGAAGCAGCATTGAAGAAAGAATACCACACCAGATGGGTAAACTTCATACCTTAACAACCTAAGAGGTTCATTCATAAGTCTAAAGTTGATCTTATATCTGGAAGGCCTAAAGTAGTATTGAAGTGGAGTCCCCCATGCACAATGTCTAAGATTCCCTTATGGGAGATGCCTCAGGACTTCACTCCACACTTCAAATGGTGGTATTACGATTGGAGGACAAGTGAAGCGGTCATAGTTTTAAATAGAGATGGGAAGATAGAGACTATTAGGGTATTTGACCCAATGTGGCTTACTAGCTTGACTGCAGATGATGTTTACACATTATATAAGTGGCCACTATTCTATGACACGCAAGATATTGTACAAGCTCTACAGCTCCAACATGTTATACGACTCTGGTTCGCATGCGAGATACACACAGGAGTCACCAAAGAAGAGAAGTACAAGAAATTTCAAGAACATGTGAAGAATGTTAGAAAATAAAATAAAGGTGCATGCTTTAGATGAAGATCTCCCAAGCTTATGAATAGCAGATTGATCCACAACCGAGCCAAAATCTTATTGAAAAAGTACTAAAGATCCTAGAAGAAGGTGATGACCGTGACGTTGAAACTAAGCTCGTGGTGCATCTGCAGTTTGATAAATTCAGCTTGGTTTGGTCTCAATATTGGAGCAATTACATGCCACAAGAGCAACAGCAAAAGAGAGACATAAGAACTTGAAGAATAGAACTAGAGCAACAACAAAAGAGCGGTAGAAGAACTTGGAGAAAAACATGTTAGACAATAGGATAAACTAGGTCCAAGGGGGAGTTTGTTGATACATCATGTTCCTAGTTTATGTTCTTAATGTAAAAGTCTTTCATTTCTTACACATGTGTAATGTAATTATTCAATGAAAATGATATGCGTTTGATGTTTACTTATCTTTGATTATTTCATATGTATGAACTTCATATATAGGTTTTAGGTTGTTGTACATAGTTCTTAGTCAATGATTGAGAAATGTGTTCAACTTAGTCGCGTGAATATTCATGCTAATGGACCATACTTATGGACCATACGCATGAATAAGTCATACTAATGACTTAGTCGCACGACTGAACAAGGAGACTGGATCAATCGTATGAGTGAGACATAAGATTGACTCTGTCGCATGACTAAATCTTCAGTCGTGCCTATGACTCAATCACATTACTCAGTCGCACGACTGAACCATGCTAATGCTTCAATCGTATGAATGGAGACTGCAAACCTTTAAATATCACTTAATTCATGAAAAAACATAACACTTTGAGAGATACTTCGAATATACAAAAACCCTAGCCGTCTAGAGCATCCAGAAAACCTAATCCAACTTCATAGTTCATTCTTGATCGATTTCTACTCATTCTTAACATTTGTTCTATAGTTAGATCGAACAGGTTATCGTTCTCACCGATTGGATCGCTAATCAAATAGGATTCCGCACTATTTGATCCGGTATCACGTACTCGGCTCTAACACTTTGGAACTCTTATTTGGAACCACACTTTAACTCTTCTCTTAGTTGATTTCTCTCCATAATTCGTTGGGCTTGGAGAATTTGAGTTTTTTATGTTGTAACATCTTGTAATATTGGGTTAATCTAAAGTTAGCTTTGTTAAATTCTTGTATCGACTAATTCACTCACTCTTGAAACTTATGGGTTGCTTATGCATATTACTTTAATTGTTCTTTTAATCCTTTAATTGTAAGGTTATAATGATAATTATTATTATATAATAATAATAATAATATTAATAATAATTATAATTCTAATAATAATAGCAATAATATTAACTAACGTAATAATAATAATAACAATAATGTTAATAATAACAACAATACTAGTAATAATTAATAGTAAGTTATAAAAGATAACAAGTTAGATTGATGCTAAGCTTGAAGTTAATTAAGTGGGGTGTTTATGTCATCTTATAAACTTTAAAAACAAGTATGTGCATAAAATAATAACAAAAGAAATTGCAAGGGGGCAAAGTGTAACATTTTTTTTAAAACCCAAACCAACCCTTCCCAAACCCGTATTCCCGGCCATCTTCCCGGCAGGGCTCCGGCGCACTCCGGCGATGCCCAAGATCGCCCAATATCGGCCGGTTATGGAACCTAAATCGTTCTAATCGTCTTCATGAGCGGTTTTCGAATTTAAACATACCAAATTAATGGGGTTAATCACCGGTTACAAACCCAACGTTGCATAACCAAAATCATCGTTTAATTCACAGCCGTTTGAAGCATTAAACCATAATTATAACCTAATTAACGAACCTAAACAACCATCTAACTATCTTTAATCGAATACAACACTCAATTTCATCAGAAACAAACCTAAGTATTAAGTTTTGATCACCCCTCTCGTCGCCAATCTGCAATTGGTCGAACACCATCACCTGGGGTTCAAAATTCGAAATTGATAAGGGGCTTTTGCTCTTGTTGGTCATACGAAGCTACCCATGAAGTTAATTCGATTACTTTCATTGTTTTATCGTCCATTGGTTCAACATAAACCACGGTTTGTCTCAACGTCGTGTTCATCATAATACCATCATCATTCGGGTAATCAAACACATCAACATACTCGATTTAACATGGGGAGTGAAAGCCCCATGATCAATAACACAAACAATCATGATTTGATCTTTAATTTTGGTTCACATGAAACTAGGGTTAATCGATTTGGGGCTTGTCTGTATTAAGTGTTTTTAAAAATTTAGGGCTGGGTCTTAACACGGCCAAGGCCCTTAGTCCATTAGTAACCCGCATGCATACTACACCTGAGGTCCTGGGTTCGAACCCGGCTACCTCCACTTATTTTTTAAGGCTTTTCAGCCTTCAAAAAAATATATAAAAATTCTGAAAAACTAATAAAAGTAATTTTATAAACAAAATTTATATGTAAATCACTTTATCAAATTTCTACAAATTTATGTCTTTAAATAAATGTCAATAATTTTTAACAAGAATTATAGTTAGTTTATTAATACAAAGAAAATATTTTAAATAATGATTTAAATCATTAAAAATCATTATTGGTTCAAATGTTGTTTAAAATTATAAGTTTTGTCAATAAAAGTATAAGAAAATGTATTTACACTTATTATTTATGTTAAATATATCAATTGATTCAAAATTTATTTCGTTATGATAGATTATCATATTGATGAAATCTTTTTCATTAAAATGGAAACAAAAGTATTTTAATTATGAACTTTATATATCAAAGCCAAAATTCCCCTTGGAACCCTAGATCATGTTTAAATGTTAATCTTAGTATCAAACTTAGTATCTTGTAAATATATATATTTTTAGGTACATTGTGAAGATTTGCATTGGAGCGTTGTTTATTATTTCTTATTAATCATTATTCTATACTTATTGATCAAGTGAGTATTTCTATACCCCTTTTTATATTTCCACACTTTTGGGGTGAAACATGTTATATTATAAACTTTGCACTTGTAAACACATTTGATTCTTGAAAACTTAAGGCATTTCACATGTATGTTGTGGTTCGTTGAACTTTGTAGCTACCATGTAATGTCGAATATATGTATAATTATTAGCTATTGCTAGCCTGGCGACGTCATAGATCTATGGGCCTAAGAAACCTGCTTGGTAATCCAAGTACACTTAGCTAATCGTATATACTTGTAAACGTTTG